>JXSR01S023536.1:64202-84747 GCA_000969725.1 Ophiothrix spiculata | reverse complement strand
TATACAAGTTATACAAACAGTAAGATACTATATACAATTTGTTTTCAATGATATTTTAGCGGTAAACCCATGACTTTAGAATCAACTTTTACCACAGATCACTCGTATGATTTTTAGTAAGCTTCACTAGCGACAGAATTTAGCACATTTCATGAAAATCAGCAGTTGTGAAAAATGCAATCAAGTTACTATAGAAATTAACTACCATAATTTAGAACAAAAACCAATTCTGAAAATAGTTGTGAAAAATGAAATTGATATAATGCCCTCCAAATGAAATCATTAAGAAAAACAATCAATAACTTAATCTGAGTAAGATCAATACACTCCCAAACCAAAAGATAAATAATAATATTCCAAATAAACAAAATTTAATTACAATTTTCCATCTTGCTTCACTGCTGATCCCTGAGAAATAGTGTACAAGTCATAAATGCCAGCATTTATTGATCGATTTACAATTCAAGTACTACAAAAGTATCAAACTTTGTTACCTAACCATTAAACCAAAAATGGCTGATCTAGGAACACGGCAGTGAAATCAAAGTATCAAGAATTTCTAATAGGTGCTTTGGATCTAACAACGTATCACTTCTCTAGAACGAACTCTACAGGTGGTTTCAAGTATTAATGAAAGACAATTTATCACATTGTTCCACAATTTTCTCATCAAATTATCAAAATTTAGTTACATCATTTAGATAATATACTGTTATCAAGAAAAAAAAAAGATCTAAGTTAATTTCAAAGCTGCAAGATTCAATAATAAGTTTCTAGAAGATTTTCAAAATGGAAATTATCGGAGTACATATCTTTTGAAGGGATCAGATATTGGAATTATTTTATATTTCCTTATATTCAGCACCAGAATCAAAAATCAAACATGAATATATGCAATAAATGTTCAAGAGACATGAAAATGCACGCCAATATATACATATTTTTTCAATTTCATGAATACATTCATGTTCTAGAACTTTCAGCTTCAATAAATATTAAATCTACTCATTTCTACCACAGCTGAACTGTCCCTTTTCAAGATTTCTGTGTTTGGGCTGTAAGTTATGATGACAGAGGAAAATACTTTAAATTTGATAATACTAAAATAGATGCATGGAGAAAGATGCACTCTTTAAATTCAAATAAGTGGCATTGATTCATTTGTACAATTATATTAATTAGTATTAATAATTAGTTACTAGAAATTTTACACAAAATTATGCACCATTGTATCATGATTTCGTTATTAAGGCATTCATAGTTTTTTTATATAGTGCTTTCACAGACACTATAGACTGGTATGCCAATCAAAAATGCTGATATGGGATTCTGCTATCACTTGAGGGCGCTGTTCAAGGCGATGCGGCAAGAGGTGCTGAACTCTGTTGGTATCGTGTCCATTTGTCCTGACCGACCCTGTTGAAAAATAAAATGCAAGATGAGAATATTAGTCAAGAGAGAATGTTTTCACAAATATTACACAAAGATTACTGACTGTTCTTTGAATGTATTTAGAATTTTCCTCAAACACATTCTAAAGGACAATGAATCATGAAAAGAGAAATAATTTCAGCTACATTTGTGGTGACTCGAAACCAGGCTTTGGCAGACACGAACCAGGCTTTAGCAGACCCGAACCATGGCTTTGGCAGACCCAAACCATGGCTTTGGCAGAATCGAACTATGGCTTTGGCAGACCCGAACCATGGCTTTGGCAGACCCAAACCATGGCTTTGGCAGAATCGAACTATGGCTTTGGCAGACCCGAACCATGGCTTTGGCAGACCCAAACCATGGCTTTGGCAGAATCGAACTATGGCTTTGGCAGACCCGAACCATGGCTTTGGCAGACTCGAACCATGGCTTTGGCAGACCCGAACCATGGCTTTGGCAGACCCGAACCATGGCTTTGGCAGGCTCGAAACCATGGCTTTCGCAGACCCGAACCATGGCTTTGGCATGGGTTGATCTCATTACGAAGTGTGAGAACATCCACTTGGTCATGTGGGCAGACTTAAGATCGTGAAGTGGAATATAAAACATTTACATTACAATGCCATATTTTTTTCATAACATAAACAACAATTTTTGCCCTGATGGAATGCTAAATTAACATGTAAATTATACGAATGCTCATTTCAGATGGATAAAAAGGAATGTAGATTTTAAAACAGGAAATACAGAGCTCAAACAGTCCTGCATTTTTCGTAACAGTATATTTTGCCGAAAAAATTAATAATTAAACACCTCATTACAAAGCCAGGTTCCAAATGGTGTAATAATAAGCTACCAAGATGCCTGGGGGTTCTTACTGACAAATGGTATACGGGAGTGCTCAAAGGTTCTGGGTGCGTTTTCGTAATTGTTGTTATATTGATGGGTGGGTTTTCGTCACAGACCCAATACGCCCAATTAGCAATATTGGGTGTATTTTGGACAAGTTTGCCAAAAAAGCACTTAAATTTGCCCTAAAATGGGTGCTTTTTCTAGAAAAATGGTATAAAGATGGGTCACAAAATCACACATTTCGAGGTATAGAGATGGTCAAAATTTTGAAGTCTACTTTGAGCATCCCCGAACAAATATTTCCTAAGAATCCCTCCCTCCCCCCCCACGAGTCAAGATGTCTACTTACGTGTTAGCATATTTCATTTCATGACATAGGTTGACCATATCAGTTCGGATCCATGTTGTATACAAGACTTCTTCTCCGCCACATAGATGACACTGGCCTGTCCAACTCTGAGTGGAATCACCGTTGTTTTGTACTACGGTAAAGCCGAATGCTGGGAAGTCGTAATTGTTGCTTGCATAGCCTACTACAATGGTTGGTACTGAAAATTACAACAAAAAAGTGTATTCTTTAATATCAAAGTCGTACAGTTGGTCCCTTCTATTTTGTTCACTTAAGCATAAAGAGTTTTACAGCAGTGTTTCCTTGAATGGTTTTGAGCTTGTGGCAATTCAACTAATTTTGATGTAGTTGAAGAGGTGCTTGCACCAAAATCACTAGATAAGATTGAAAAATGTCAGAACTCCAGGGACCAATTTCACTAAAGTATAGCGATGATTGCTAATCCCAATTACGATCGCTAACTCCAAAAGTGATTGCCTAATTGTTAGAAATACTCTCTATTAGTAATCATTTGTTGAGGTAGCGATCAAAACAGGGTTAGCAACCATTGTTATATGTTAGTGAAATGGGCCCCTGTTCTACAAACTTCTGAATTAGCATACTTGACAAGTTATGCAAAGTTTGAATTCTTAAACAGCGATCATTTTTGCAAAAGATCATTTTTTGCAAATGATCATTTTTCTACATGTAACCATTTTTTGGGACGCCTGGTATTTACAACTCAAATGAGATCTAGATCACATTGAACGTGACATCGTAAGACGTCAATAACACAAATTGTTCAAACATGTATTTTTGGCATCATTCAGATTCTTAAAAGTACATGCTCTCAACTATCAGTTTCATAAAAAAAAAATTGCAAGCTCATATCGAAAGGTACCTTAAGGGTCCCAAAATGAAAATTTATGTTTTGGTCTCATCTAATTTTTTATTTTAAGCTTTAAAATGACATCTTGCTTTTGGTTATTGGATGTTTGGTTGCAAAATAACACCCAAATTGGTAAAAGGCATCGGACTGATTCAGAAAACTATAGTTCTGCATGAGAACATCAAGTTTAAAGTTTCTGTACTAGTAAAACTTGAATGGAGAAAGGATTTTTATCTTGGTTTTAAAACATTTGTCGGAAAAAGTATACTTTAGGTCCCATCAGAAACTATACCCTAACCCTAAAACTAACCCTAACCTTAACCCTAGACCCTGACCCTAAACCTAACCCTAAATTAAACCTAACCCTAACCCTTAAATTCTGGATGAGGCTTAAAGTACATTTGGTCCCATTTGTCTTATGTTTTGGATGTTGGAACCTGATTAATATCATTCAAAGGTAACGTTCCTGATAAAATTAGACATTCGACCTTGGACGTGATTTTTGACTATGCTCAGTTTCAATGGCCCATATCTCGTAATGTACTATGCTGACCTTAAGGTACCTTTCGATATGACGGGTCACATATATTTGATCAAATCTATCTGACTATCCACTGAAATGTTTCATTAGACATTTTGCAAAGCTGTAAAATATGTAATCCTTCTGAAAAGTATTCAGAAACAAGTTATAACTGAAATATTACAAAATAAAAAAAAATAAGAACCTTAAAAAAAGGAAGCGTTTTTGTACTTTGCCAAACAAACTCTTCCACAAACTTACCATTATATCCTGCACTGTAATCAGCATAGGTAGCATATTGTCCAAGCAGCATACCAGTAGATGTGGGAGAGATGGTAATTCTGTCATTGCAATCATTATACCAGGTACCCTCCAGATCACAATGAGCGACAACTTCACAGTTGACTCCCATGAACCCTGTCGGACATGAACACCTATAGGAGCCGACCTCGTTGGAACAGATACCACCGTTTTGACATGGTAAACTGGAACATTCATTCACATCTGGAAAAGAAAATTGTTTAAATTAAAAGTTGCTTGAAAAATTATTTATATATGATGAAAACTCTTCCCCTCCCTTTTATTCACCCCGTAGCTATCTTATTATTTTGTTTGAGAGGAAGGTAGATGTAATCCCTTACTATACCGAGTGAGTCAAAAAAACTGCAATAGTTAAATGAAAGCCATATTTTAAGAACAAGAGATATCATGAACATGAAAAGTATATATCTAAATAGATCATAAATTTACCTTTAAAATGGTGAAAAAATGGGGAAAATTGATAAAGGCATCGCAGAGATACACTTATTTGAAAAGGAAGGCATAAAAACAGCTCTGTCCAAATGTCGTGCATATGTTTTATTAGTGGAGGACACAATTGTGACATTATCTTTTCTCTTTTGTGTATGGGTGCCTTGAAAAGAGCCGTTTGAGCTTGGTGGCCCTGAATATTCAATTGTCGGTTCAACGTGGACTGGGACACATGTGGCAGGGGATTTCTTCGCAAGCTAACTTCTGGATCCCTTGCCAATGTCTGACGAACGAGGTCGACGTTTCTCCTGCTTCTTGCCGTTCGCGGTCTTCCAGGTCTCTCTTTATTTAAGTTATGAACTGTTCCTGTTCTTTTGAATTTCGCCTGAATTCTATAGATGGTTGATGCACGTGGTACACGCGATGGAGGGAATGCACCCTCTTTGAATCTCCGTTTCACTTCTACATGAGATTTGTAGGTACAATAAACCTCAGCAATTAGAGCACGTTCATCGTTTGTGAATAGATCTTGAGGCATTGTGAACAGTGACTGATTAATAAGCTCTCTCTTCTCAGGCAGTATCCCCAAACATGTCATTTTGCACTTAAAAAATGCCTAAATTACCATTTATGTGTAAATTAATAAATTAAGAAGAGATTGTCACTAAAGCAATGTAATTGGTTAGTGTTATTATTCAAGAGGTGTTGGCAAGAAATTCAATTCAATATTGGCACTTATTACTCATTTGATGCGTCGACGAAGTATGCTCATTTGGACAGAGCTGTTTTCATACCACATTATTCAAATAAGGATATCTTCGCAATGCCTTTATCAATTTTTACCATTCTTTCATCTCTTGAAAGCTTAATTCATGACCTATTTAGAAAGTAATATTATTTGTTCGAAATTACTTTTGTTCTTACAATATGGCTTCCATCTTATTATTGCAGTTTTTTTGACTCGCGTGGTATCATCATATAATCACCTATCTCATATGTTCTAATTTTAGGATTGAAAAAAAACAACCTCCAAAATGACTTCAGTCGATTTATAAAGTGAGTTAGGAAATTTCATGTATCAGTTAAGCAATTTTACAAAACATTTTTTTGACAAAGAATATTTTATATGAACCTATTAATAATATTAAGTGATGCTACTAAAGTATTTGTCCAACTCATTTGTGGACGAAAAAGTAATGTAAAGTGAGCACAATTGGTTCTAACGTATCAATGGACACTTTAATTGTTCTATTCATAGTCATGTTGTGTAACCCAAGTAGTGTAATAGGCCTGGGACTTTTCGGGTAATTTACTACTCGGGTACCTGACTTATTTTTCGGCCGGGTACCCGACTTATTTTTCGGCCGGGTACCCGACCATTGATAATTGAGCATTTAAAATGTTAGAAAGGGAAGTTTGACGGGTCAACTACAAGTAAAACCATTATGATGATTTTGTTCCCGATAATTTGTGGTCATGATTTATCATGTTTACTTCGATCAGATGATGATTTTATCATAAAAACAATTTTTTTTGTTCAAAATTCTATGGTTTTATTGTCCAGTTCGGGTAATCGGTCGGTAGACTTTGTACCCGGGTAAGCTCAGGACGGGTGGGTACCCGGATTTTAGTCATAGGCCTATAGTGTAATACAATAAATTTGCCTCCAGCTTGAGTTAGGCAAATATTTTAGTAGTGTGGAGTTAGACAATTTTAATTCTGACATACCAGAAAATATCGGGTTGAATATTTTTATCTATATAATCTATATAATGTTCCCGTACTAGCTAAGAAAGTTCATTTATTCAAAAATCTTAATTTTAGCAAAAAGTGAGTTAGCCCATAAGTTATGTAGCATGACGATATATAATCATTTTAGTACATTCTTAAATGCTTGTTTATATTGCGACAACCTAAATATAACAGTGTTATTTCAATTTCTGTGAAGAAAAAAGACACTTGATTACCATCTATGCCAACTTCATTTTATCTAAACAAGCCTATTTTTGTAACGCATCAAACCCAATCTTTAAACAAAACCCCTTATGAACTTGCAGAAAGTACCCCCAAGAATGTCCTCTATCTCTTACCAATATCACAATTGGTTCCGGTGAACCCTTGTACACATACACACACATAGTCTGCTCCTTGGTTCTGGCATGTGCCTCCGTTCTGACATGGCAAGCTACGGCAAGCATCCAATGCTATGGGAAAGAGAAAGATATTGGAAACCATCAAAAAATGAAGGTGCATGACAAAGTATTGAGTATTTATGCTGATCTCGGATACACTGGTCACATAACCTTGCCGCAAGGTTACCATGTGTTTACGAAGTCAATTCAGCAGACGCCGATTGGACACCGGCCGGCCGGTGTTCTACCGGTGTTTGTGAGCTGTAGAGACGTTTGAAGCATACCGCAATTTAATTCCGAGTTGAAACCTTGCGGTTTGTATACGATGTCTTCAGTTATGGTCACATAACTACCGTGTCCGACCGGGCATCGCAATCATTCACCGGTATCATACCGATGTCATACCGGCGTTGCGGCTTCTTGCGGCTTATGTGACCAGGGTGTCACGATCAGGTTTTCACCCGGTTTTTGCTAAAACTTATTCTATGTATACAGGTATAATATTTATTTGGCCTCACTTATACAGAAAACCTGGCAGAAAGTGGCATTTCTATAGCATCCTGAAATTATTTCCACATCTCTCTCAAGGTAATATGGTTTAAGTGGCAAATTCTTTTCAGAAAATGAGATCTGGAGCTTTTTGACAATGATTTGGGATGACAAATTGAGGACCCTAGAACCAGAAGGGGGTTAAGTCACATTGAGTACAAACTGAGTAAAAGGCAAAAACAATATTTCATTTGTGTGGACTTGAATGGTAAAGCTGTACCTTACAGTGACTCTTACACATGCTCTGATCATCAAATTACTACAAAACTTGTACAGAATGTACAAATGAGAATTCTGTAGCAGGAAATTGACAAAACTCAATTTTCAATTTTTTGTGACTTTAACCCCCTTTTAGTTCTAGGGTCCTCAATTGTATAATGAATTTGTCACACATGTACCGATTCTTGAGTAATGTCAAAGTGCAAATGGAAAACAAAAATCATGTGAAATCAAATGGTTTGGATTCAAGCTGCTGCATTATGCATATGAATATGCATTGAAAAATGGGACTGAGCTCCTTTAATATTATATCAACATTCATTACAAATTATCTGTTGGGTACTGGTGAGTATAGGTCATGTGATATTTCTAATACAGTGTTGCAACTTAGGAAATGGTGGTGAAAGTTACTGTCAAGTGCATTGGATGCCTGCATTATGTTCATGGGATTGTTGGTGCATTATTGGTTCTTCAAATGAAGAATATATAAGATTTCTTTGCAGCGTGAAAGGTCTAGGGGCACAGAATGGGGGTTCGAATCATCAATAAAGTGTAAAAAATGTGCAAAATTATACTTTGAACAACAAATAACATAAAGAACATTTACAAAAGAATATATGGAAAACATTATTGAATTAGACAATAATAACTGCGCACCATCTTTTTTGAGGTCATTGTTTAAAATCGGAGGTGTTTGTTTTGGGCCTAGGTACTTTTCTGAGGGAGCGTAGCTCCCGAAGAAAAGTACCGAGGCACAAAACAAACACCAACGATTTTAAACAATGACCGAATTAAAAGATGGTGCAAAGTTATTATTGTCATTAATAACCGTAATTTTATCTTTAAAATCCTTACTGATTTTGACCAAAAATGGGTAAAAATCATAATTTTATTTAGTTTGTTTCTTTGCCATCTGCTAAAACATCGGCCGGTCTAGGCACTGCGTCCGCGTTGCATTTAGTAAAACGCGACCTCCGCGATATCATTGCGTGCGCGTAATGCTGCGTTTAAAGCATACGCGCTACGCGGGTCATTAACAGAAATCATTGTTACCTGATAATGACCGCGCAGTAGTTTGCGTAAAAGTAGAAATAATCTTACTAGATTGGATCGCGCTATTAGTATTACGCAGGTTATTAATTGATTATCGATAATTGATGTTATATTAAACCTCACAACATCATCACTGAATTCTATTTAATCTATTTTTAGCATCTTTAATCCCCAAGTTAATTTTACCCCTGATCATTTCTATACCTTAATGGTCAAGATTCTTTATATGTTGGCCATTTTACCAGGAAAGCTATCTTATTTCCTCCAGATAATACTTTTCCAATTAAACAGTATATATATAAATTCTTCCAAATTCTAATTTTAGGAATAGTAAGATATCACATACCAGAATAATGTTTTATTATTTCAAATCCCCAGGCAAGGCCAACTTACAGTAGCCAATGCATGTGTGACGGCACTGATATGTAGTTCTTATCTTGAATCTCAAGCCACTCGAGAGTACCTGTCCAGTACCTTCTGGGTGAGATCCTGAGGCATCTGGCTGTGTATTTTACTTACATGTTTCACAGTGGGTACCAGTCCATCCTGGTTGACAGTTACAAGTGTAGCTATTGATTCCATCGATACATTGGCCGCCGTTCTGACATGGAATGCTACCACATTCATTGATGTCTGAAAAGCAATGGATTGATTACTTATCAATACATGATTGATTGCTATCAACAACGACATCTTATTCAGCCGATTTTTTGAAGTAATAACGGAAAATCTGTAGTTAGAACATAGGTTTAATATGTTCATAAAAAGGATGTTATGATAGTTCAACATGCCATATTATTAATAGTCCCTAGCGGAGCCAAGACTCACTCAACCATGTATAAAACTTAAACATGATAGTTCAACATGCCGTATTATTAATAGTCCCTAGCGGAGCCAAGACTCACTCAACCCTGTATAAAACTTAACATGATAGTTCAACATGTTGCAAGGATATATTTATATATATATTCACTGCTACAAAGAAACTAGTGGTGCATCTATGTGTATATAGGCCATTTTATTTGGGCCTATATGTGTAAATCATAAGTCTTAGCATTAATATAAGTGACCTAAAACTATCAAAATCCAGAGATGCCAGTATGTATCACTAAAACATAAGACTGTCAAAAAATCCTGAAAATGCGCGTAAATTTTGGCAAAAAAGCTTAAAAAAGGGCAAAAAATATATAAAAATGTGTACATGTGGAGTAAAAAAACCCGAAATCAGGTTAAAACAGGAAAACTGGCATCTCTGAATATCTTAACTATGCATAAGCTTACTTTAAAATACTTGTGCATTCTACTCTACAATATAGATACGCATAATGTTCTTAAAAATTCAAGGCCAAATACTAACTTCTCATCAATGGTGATTTTTTCACCCGAGTGACATTTTTTTGGTGTTAAATTTAATTTGTGAATGAGTACTCACAAGTATCATAAATTCGAACACATCAACTTGAAAATGTACGCACCAGAGACCACTGCGCATTTGCTATAGCAGGTACGCGTTCACTAATTGAATCCAACAACAATATGGGTTTTTGTGCTGAAGTACTTCGCAATGTGCTAGTGTGCAGAAGGTGGATTTACACTAGAATATAATATCTACATCACAATAAAAACTTGTATCGCAACCTCTCAAGAACATTACAATTCCACTTAGTGTCTCTAGATCATTCTGATTTGCCCAAACCAGCTTAACTCGAAAACAGTTCATGCATATGAATTCGGAGGAGCGGTACTCAAATTTGGTTTGAATAGGTACGTGCTTCTGGGAAAATTGAAAAGCCACCCACCCAAATACCAGTTTTCACAAAAAAGGGACCCATCCATATACCAAATTTTGAGTCAAATTTAATAAAAAAAAACATTTTTTCTGCCCAAATTTGCATTATTTTGGCAAAAGTTTTGAGAAATGCCAAAATTAGCGCCATTTGGCACAAATCTTAGAAAATTTTGAAAAAAGAACCCATCAAAATACCACATTTTGCGAAAAAAAAGGACAGATTGAAATACCAGAGATCCTGATTTTGCTACCTGAATTTGCAGCACGTCCCCATAACCCCTTTTGTACTAAGTACCCCCCCCCCCTGGATATGAATAGTGATGATTGTATGAATTAACGTCTTGTGTAAACTCAATGCAAATTTGATAGTGGCAAGTGCAAGGTTGTGTTAAAGTGTTGGCAATATATAATGGTTTATTCAGAGTCTTGACGATATCCATCGATCGATGCTCATCGACGCGCAGTCTTTTAAAAGCGCAATACATAAGAAATAGCGCGTGTAAAAGACTTTGCTTCGATGGGCATTGGCGATTGATATCGTCAATAAACCATTATGAATCAGGTAGCCATTAGTCATTTCAGACAAATTTTCATATTATCTAAAGATCCTAGTTTTTTTTAACTCTTACATTGAAAGGGTAGCCTTATCAGTTATTATGTTCTTTGAGGGTCTCTTTATAAGATTTACTAATCATTGGAGAAAACCAGTGGAAATAAACTCAAGCTTGCTTTAAATTGATTTCATCAATTCCCCAAGGATCAAGAATTGAACCAGAGACTCATTCATAAGGCAAGGGAAGGCTTTTGTGAGATTTGGGCCCGAAATTATGCTCCTGGAGCAGCTTCTCCCAGAGCATGCTCCGGGAGCATGTTTAAATATTGTCTTGTCTTGCAAAATGGCATTGATAAAGAAGCAAGTAACTATATATATCTAATACATGCAAAATGGCATTGATAAAAAAAGCAAGTAACTAGATGTATCTAAATCTAGTTACTTGCTTCTTTATCAATGCCATTTTGCAAGAAAACTTCCAAACATGGTCCCGGAGCATGTATTAGATTAGATACATCTAGTTAATTGCTTCTTTATCAATGCCATTTTGCAAAACAATATTTAAACATGCTCCCGGAGCATGTATTAGATACTGCAGCTGCTCCAGGATCATAATTTTGGGCCCAAATCTCACAAAAGCCAAGGGAAGTATTGACAAGGCAAACGTCATCTACTTCTGTATAAAATATTTAGTATTAGGCCAAAGAAAAAAAAAAGTCTGTCTCAGCTTCCCGCGCTCTAAGCTTTTCAAAATCCAAATTTAGCGCATTTCTTTTTTTTTTAGGTTTTTGAGAGATTTTCAGTTTTTTCTATCTGTTTTTCCTACTACTGGGAAAAAAGTTAAATAAACGGTCGCAAAAAAAACTATTGCCGAAAAATGCAATAAAAAAAATTAGGGAGTATTTCCGCATAACCCTTTTTTACTAAAAAAAACCCCCAAAAAATGCATAGCGCTTGGGGTTTTGACCTTAAGTAAGCTAAGACAGAGGTTTTTTTTTTTTTTTGGCCTTATCCAAATGCCATACACCCATTGATAAAACAAAAAAGGTAAAACAAAAAAATTAGAGAATTAAAAATAAAACTGGGCCCTAAACTAAAGATCAGAGCCCCAATGTTTTCATCCTGCATTTTTTGCTTACATTGTCCAAATATTTATGAACCAAAATGATGAGAAGCAGCGATTTGTTGGCCTGAAACAATCAATCAGAATGTGAATGCAAGTAAGTCGTGTCTGTAATAGCTGCCAGATGTTATATTTAGTTTACATTTTGTCCCAAGAATGCTTGAATATTTTATATTCCCATAAGTCAGTGGCTTTTGAAATAGTTTTTCAGGCAACAACATCATCTGAAGAACCATTTCAAGAGTTCTGACCTAAGGGATGCACCATTAGATTTCCAGGGGGGAGCAGGAAGTACGGTTCGGGGTTGAATTTTTTTCGTGCCCCCATTCTGGAGCAATTTTTTCCCCTGGGAATCACTGTTTTTCTGCCTATTCCATGTTCAGGGGGATTTTTTTTCCTTCTGTCTGTGGAGGGGGAATTTTTTTTCCAAAAAACTTTCTGCTTCTCCCTGGAAATCTAATGGTACGCCCCTAAAGGAGAACAAAGTTCAGTGTAAAAGACAAATTTTAGTCATAAGACGGACCTCACAAGCCAACGTGAAGCGTGAGCCTACGGCACATGCATGTGAGGTACATCTAGATGGACCAGACAAATTTACGACTTTCTTGCATTCACAAATTGACAAACTTTTATTAAAATTTGCATATTTTCTTGGAATTGACATGCATCAATTTCCCACCAAATGATTAAACTTTACATATAATCAACCATGATAAATTTCAGTTTATGTTTTGTTCTCCAAAATAATTATTAGAAATTTACACAATTGCAAGCTACCATCACAAAATGAGCGTAAAGTTGCATATATAGAGAAACGGCATATTTAACATGACAAAAAACAAAAATAAGTAATGGAGATTTTTGCAGTAATCATTGGGAGTTTGTTGGTCAAGACAATGCGCTACATCCGTATCCGTTTGATGTATCATTTTTATACCTCATAATGGATTCCTCTCATCTGGACTGTTTAAAACTAGTCACTGAAATAACTGTGTCCTCTTTTTCCATCAAAAACTGTAACCAGCCACAGTAAAATGACTGTGTCAAAAACAATGGCAATCTCAACATTGTATATATACATTGTTGGAGGTGTACCCTAATTGAGTATAAGATTAACATGAGAATTTATGTTATTTGGTATATAAAACAAATATTGACTGGTTATATTTGGGAAACAAGTACAAGATCCTCAGTGATGTCACTTCAAACCATGGTTATGTAGTCAGCTTCACTTTAGGCATAGTCTTGGTTTTGAAACATCCCCTTGGACCTCTAACTTTAGCTACACCCTCATCACAGTCAATATTTGCATGTAAACCTTGCAATTCCAAAAATTTACACCTGCCTTGAAGCCAGACTGCTAGCTAGTAACTTTAAGCTCATTTTGTGAAAAAAAAACCAACTCACTTGTATGATAAAAAGTGTCGATTGGCCATACTGATGTGCACATGAATCAAAATGGGTGAAATATTAGATGTGTACCCAAGGATATTAAAAAACAGGAATCTGTGCTCACTGCCATTTTGATTTGACTGCCGGGTAATCCTTTCGGGATGGGAGTTAACTTGGATTGTCGCTCAGCGAGGGTGAGGTGTTGTACCTCCCATATAAAATAGCTGCACATGCCATACTTAAGTCTCTGCCAGAATTCCTCGGACAAAATCAGTCACATGACCATCAATTGCAGAGTACGTAAACAATTGGCCCTCTACTCTGGAAGCTTATTTACACCGTCTGAAGAATTGTGACGCGGACTTCATGTATGTATGTAACTCTTCTAAACATATTAGTGGGAAAACTGGCATACCTAGCTCAAAGCAAATTGTAATAGTCACTGTTTGAATGCAGATATTTTGTATGCGAAACAAAATGTGCACATTGCCTATGCATTAAGCAAGACTTAAGTGATCTGCCTAGCCATCGGCTCAATTTTCAATTAAATCTGGAGTTAAATAACTCTGCTCTTTAAAGCGATAACAAAATGGGGGCGAGCACCTGTTCTCCCTTTTAATTTCCATGTGTGAATCACATCAGCTGTAATTAGGTGCAACATTATCATTCCCGCTGGTGTGTTGAAAGTTAGTACTTTAATAGATCACCCGGCCCTGCATTGCATGATTGTTAAAATAATAATAAATTAATAAAGAGAAGAGAGAAAAATGGATAGTGCCACTCACTTCATAGTGTTACCCTTGTGCTGCTGTGTAAATACTGCCACCAACGCCAAGAATGTGCAAGACCAGGTACAGTAGACGTAAATATGAGACGCAAGCCAGATATTCCAACACCAAGCGCACAAAGCTTTCCAAATGTTCTTTTAAATTTTCAACTCCCAAAAGCGTCATTGAATCATTTAAAGGCAGTTTAAAAATTCAATAACTAGCATGGGTGGTTGCCTAGTTCAGAACAATTAACTGAACAGCAGTTCTGAGTGGTCAACTGCCGGTTGAGATTTGAAGTGCTCTCTCGGAACCCAGCATGGAGAGGTTTTTAACACATTTAAGAAGAACAAACTTTGAAATTTGTTGATGTAATATATTGATGAAAAGATAAGATTCTAAACTCTCCTAAAAAGCTTTTACTGACCATTGTAGAGAGCTTTCAACAACTGTTTTGAAATGAGCTGATGCAAAAAGAAATGTTCAACTCCCCGAAACACTTAGGCCCATAATATGCTCAAAGGAAGACCCAGACTTAAGTTAAACTTAGTTTGAAATTATAAAACAATTTATATAATAATTTTGGTTACAACATGAAAAGGGGTAAAAAATTGAGAGAATTAAAGAATCATGTGCTCTTTTCCCAAAATAGGTGTTATGAATATCTAAGTAGTTGTGCTCTTTGTGCAAAAGTGCATATGCTTGAAAAGCTTTGTGTTTTTGTGCAATTTTCAGGTGCTTACAGGTAGCTTTACTCTTTGGACAAAAGTGCAATTGCTTGAAAGCTTTGTGCATTTGTGCGATGTCGGGTGCTTGCAAGTCGGAGAGGTTGAAGATTGTGCGATAAATACGATGTTAGTATGGGAGGAATTATCTGCAGCTCATGTCGTACGATGACTAATGGATAAATTGGATTAAGCAAATATTAGCGATAGCGAAATTAAGCGGAGAAGTATAGGAGGGGTAATTTGCAGCTCCGTCCGTAGGATGACTTAGTAATAGGTTAATCGGGTTGTGCAGTGTTAGCGAAATTAAAAGCGAAGAAACGAATATTGGTTATTGTCAATTTACACAAAGAAAGCAAAAATATCAGTTAATTTTTGCAATAACACGATGTAAGCAGGATTCACCATATTAAGCAAGTTAGTATGATTGTTAACATCAACAAAGCTCTGTTAATATCATGAAAACAAGTAACAAGTTTAAGCTTTAATCAAGCAGAAATTGACATGATTTTGAATTACATTGTTATTGTATTTCAAAATCATGTTTAAAAATGAATAGCGTTAAGACAGCAGAACATTCAATAGTGCATTTCTTTTAGTGGATAATGAAGGATGACTGATTCTAATCCTGTCATGTGCCACTGTTTACCAGAACATTCATATCTGTTTCAAACTACAATCCTCAAAGAAAGTTTCGGTACACTTTTTTAGATTTTGAACCAAATATTTTGAACAAAAATTTGACTAAATTTTCTGAAAATTCAAACATAGTAGAACACCCTCTTAGGTACATATATCAAGGAAAATCAAATGGTTCGACACTATCTTTAAAATGCCAATTATTTTGTTGGTTTGTTTAACAAGGTAAAAGTAAACAACAGGGTTGTATATCAAGGGTTATTTGTCTATTACGTACCATAATTTTTAACCAGACAGCTATTGTCATTTTGATTTTTTTTTCCTAAAATAAAATTCCATGACCTTTCCATGACTTTTGGCCATTTTCATCAAATTTCAAAACTTTTCCAGGCCTGGAAGTTGCAAATTAAATTCCATGACTTTTCCAGGTTTTCCATTACCCACGGGAACCCTCGTATAATGTTGGCAAAAGGCCTTTTCAGATAAGTATAATGCCATTTTGTAGCATTTGTGCCAAAACCACACATTTACGTTATCATCATGATAACGAAATGCAAACCTTTACATAAATTCTAATCATCAGTTGCAATGCTGATTACTGAGCAAAACGATGACAGACTTTAAATAATTAACAGAAATATGATGTTCAAGGCACTTTTGACAGTAACATAGTAAATAGTTACAGAACAATATGCCAATATTTGTTAAATAAATAACTTAATCAAATAAACCAACCAATCTTTTGTCACAAATCATGCTAAATTTCCTGTTGATTAAGCTCATGTACGTGTGGGTTTTTAAAAATCTGCCTTCAAAAGACAACGCTCTAATGCTCTAGTGCTTGTCTAGGTTTACATCCTTTATGGGCCTATCATTTGTTTTGAATCAAAATGATCTAAACATTGATCCCTGATGAGTTACATTCTTTAGTAATTGTCTTCTGAATGACAAAATATTGCCTTGTCAGCTATCTTATAAATTTCAATGTAGATCTGGTAGAGTTAATCAATTCATTTTTATAACAATCAAAAGTGCTTGATATTGAATCAAAAACAATATTGTATTTTTGTCAACTAGAGTAAAAAAGGAAACACAAAATTGAAAGGACATAATATCAACATACAACAAATACACATTGTATATTTTGGATTTTCAATCAAAAGATGAGTTTATGGGAGTGGAGCATGCAAGAACTGAGTTAGTGATATGGAAATAAAAAAATATATGAATTCAGCTAAAATGAAATTGAAAAATGCAATGCACTAAATGTTCTTACAACTTATGTGATACTCTAATTAGCTAATCAGAAACATGCAATAATTCTCTACAACTTATGAGATAAAAACGATACAAAACGACAATATCAGTGAAATTTAACAACTATCCCCATGAAAAAATGAATAAAAATAAAAACACTATAAAAACAAAAACTATCATCAAGCTAAAAACATAACCATGCAACATGCTGAACTATCATGATATAAAATGGTGGAACTCTATAATTTTGACAATCTAGTATTTTTAAATGTACTAAATATGAACGATGCAACATGCTGAACATCCAACCTAAAATGTCGAGATTAATTTTAATCTAGGAAAAATAATGCAATGAACATGTAAAACTAACTCAATGTAAACACAATTATTAAATATGCTACATCATGTTCAACATTTAACTAAAAATGATTCAAAACTTGTCATTACATGTGTTGAACATCTACAAACATTTCATAACTACACTCTGTAAACCTTGAAATATGCAACAAGCAGTCGATTAACACACATAAACCAATATGACAATATGGAGAAGTAAATTAGTAAATATTTTTTTGAATCATAACCCCATAAAAAACTTGCTGAATATTCAAATAAACTTATATTTAAGGTTTGTCCATGTGGTAACAACAAAATTAGCCAAAAATAATATCAAAATTGTGAACGATTCATGTACGAAAATATTAATATGCACTTATTTGATCTTAATCAATCATTAATAGTCTCTTACACAATACAAAACCACCAGTTCACAATGTTGTAGAATATAGGAGATATGCTATGGATCTCGTAACAGAGTCTGATTGCTTGTTGCATACTTTTAGGTTTATAGAGTATAAACATGCACCAAAATAACAACTATTATGTTATAATTCTGAATTTTTTAAATCAAGACTTATGTCATCAATGAGATGTCACACATATATATTTCTCACTTCAATACTATAGTATCATAACACAACCTATTATGTATAAACATCAAAATGAATGTCAACAATTTTTAAACAATACTTCCAAATTATTCTTTTCTTTGGTATATCAGTTCTATCAAAGAAAAAAACATCAACCATCCAACCACACACCCACACTATTACACACAGTTACATTTTTGAAAGAAGCTTGTTGATATACTGTTGATATACCAGCCGCGGATCCAGAGGGGGAGCGGTAGGGGCGGGCGCCCCTGTAAAATTGGCAAAATTCTGCAAAATCAGCCTAATTTGGTCAATTTTTTGTTATAAAAGCTGAAAAACACACTCTCCGCCCCCCGTAAAATTCAGATCCTAGATCCGCGACTGTATACTTGTTTTGTAAATAATTTGAGCAAAAACACTCGCTCTCTCAAATATTAAATGAAGATCATATAACACCCAAGCACACACCCACGCTATATTGTAAAATAAAAACACATTTGATAAGAGGAGTATTGATATATTTTTTTGTAAATACTTATAAAAAATTAAACACAGGTCATGACTACATTCACTTCAATTTAACTGGGATGGATGTTTGTCATTTTACAAATATTGTAATTTGATGTTACAGGGTTAGTACACTTTTTCACTTACAAAATTCAAGGACTTTCAAGGACTTTTCCAAGAACAATTCAAGGACTTTTATCGGAGGCAACCGGCGAAATATGTATCAACAAAATACATTTGTTTTCGCCCATTTTTGGATAAAAATAATTACATGGTAAATTCTTTTGACATATTTTTAACATTTCTGACATTCAACAATTCAAGGACTTTCAAAGACTTTTTGGATAAAGTCAGTTTTTCAAGGACTTTTAAGGCCTGGAAAATGCAAAATAAAATTTAAGGACTTTCAAGGACTTTTAAGGACCCGTACTAAACCTGGATGAAGAATAAAATGGGACTTTAAACTTGCATTAGCATTTATTTGGTAAATTAAAGGCTCTATCGCTAAGTCCAACTAAGCTGGTCATATAAAATCAACATATCAATGTTTCATTGAAGCTGCTTACAACAGAAAAATATGATGAACCATATTGAAGAAAGGGCAACTGCAGTTTGTAGGTACAACTTTCACTACAACTGGAACATGAGCACGCAACAATGAGGTTATTTTATTTCTGATTTGAGCAGAACTTAAGTCTCTGATGATAATCTAACGTGGTGGGTTTGCAAAGATTTATGTGCATGACAAAAATTTCAACTAATTGCAAAGATACAAATAGCTATTCTAGATTCAAAATTGACCATTTTTTGAGATAGGAACATGGGTTATGTTTCTGCAATTAGACGATTTAAGTAAAAACAATAACACTTGAAGTTGGATATTAATTACTTGAGCTCTTCAAAATAAACTCCAGATGCAGTGAATGTAAAAGCTTCCATAATACTTTGTAAGCAACATTAGCTTTTTTTAAAGGAAAAATTAGGAAACGGATACTCTATCCCTTTTTAGGTCATTAAAGATCATGGATAACTTGTGTGGTTCTTTCTACTTCACAGCACGGAGCTTTGAATAATTTGGCCACAAGTTTAAGCTCTGCTATAGCAAACAGGTTGAGTGTCCTTAGGCAAGATATTTCATCTCAAATTTTTCATCAACCTGAGCGATGTTGGGGAGCTGTAATGGACATCATTACAATACCCAAAAGCAGACAGGACAGGATAAGAAAGGCAATACATCATACTAATTATGAACTTTTTGACATGTCAAAAACATATTAAATCTTTGTTGAAGAGATATAGCTAGCAAATACTGGATCTGGTGCTCAGTTTTGGAGAGCTCATTGTATTTCTATTTACGACTTACTATCTTGACAGTTGACCCCGGTGAAGCCTGCCTCGCAAAGACATCTGTACCCATCCAGCGTGCTGAAGCAGGTTCCGCCGTTAATACATGGGCTGGAATTACAGGCTACGTCTACGCGGAAAGAAATTGGGAGAAGCCGATGAGATTATGTCAAACTACAAAATATATTTCCCACCCAAAATCAAAATATGTGCATAATTCATTATGCATTTACAAGCATTTAAATAAGTCAGGATTTGATCCAATTCAAAGAATAATTATATTATCAAAACTAATGCAAATTTTGATGGACCTTTTTTTGCAGTTAATAGATCCCTTCAGTCAAGTTTATCCTGATTTTAGACAAATTATACAAACAAATTAGACCATTATCTAACTTTTTGTACTCAAGAGACCCATTCTTTCAAGTATGTTCAAATTTCAAAACAAATTTGTCAATTTTCTATGTAGTGGGAAATATGTCATGTCCTCTAAATGCAACTTTTGCAGTAAACATCATTGTTTTGCTTTTTGGGTGAGAGCCAAATTGTGCAAAATATGATTGCAATTATATTTGAAAAAGTGGCATTTAAAAATAATTGGTATCTGAAGGATATCTTATTTTAAACTACATTGGACCCTTTAATATTGAGTATTTTCAAGCTTCATAATGGTATGTATAGTTACCAATTAATTGGATGTAAAAATTCCTGATGCATTTTAGTTGAAATTATTACCGTAAAAGAAAACATTGATTTAATTTTGCTAACTTTGCAAACAATTCATGTTCTAT
>JXSR01S023536.1:50476-64152 GCA_000969725.1 Ophiothrix spiculata | reverse complement strand
AATACTTATAAAAAATTAAACACAGGTCATGACTACATTCACTTCAATTTAACTGGGATGGATGTTTGTCATTTTACAAATATTGTAATTTGATGTTACAGGGTTAGTACACTTTTTCACTTACAAAATTCAAGGACTTTCAAGGACTTTTCCAAGAACAATTCAAGGACTTTTATCGGAGGCAACCGGCGAAATATGTATCAACAAAATACATTTGTTTTCGCCCATTTTTGGATAAAAATAATTACATGGTAAATTCTTTTGACATATTTTTAACATTTCTGACATTCAACAATTCAAGGACTTTCAAAGACTTTTTGGATAAAGTCAGTTTTTCAAGGACTTTTAAGGCCTGGAAAATGCAAAATAAAATTTAAGGACTTTCAAGGACTTTTAAGGACCCGTACTAAACCTGGATGAAGAATAAAATGGGACTTTAAACTTGCATTAGCATTTATTTGCTAAATTAAAAGGTTCTATCGCTATGTCCAACTACGCTAGTCATATCAAATCAACTTATCAATGTTTCATTAAAGCTGCTAACAACAGAAAATATGATGAACCATATTGAAGAAATGGCAGCTTCAAGTTTGTGGATACAATTTTTCATTATAACTGGATCATGAGCAAGTAACAATGAGGTTATTTTATTTCTAATTTGAGCAGAACTTAAATCTCTGATGATAATCTAGCGTGGCGGGTTTGCAAAGATTTATGTGCATGACAAAAATTTTAACTAATTGCAAGGATAAAAATCGCTATTCTAGATTCAAAATTGAACATGTTTTGAGATAGGAACGTGGGTTATGTTTCTGCAATAAGACGATTTAAGTAATAAAAATAGCACATTAAATTGGATATTGATTACTTGAGCTCTTCAAAACTAAACTCCAGATGCAGTGAATGTAAAAGCTTCTATAATACTTTATAAGCAATATTCAGCTTTAAAAAAAAATTGGTAAATGGATACTCTATCCCTTTTTAGGTTATTAAAGATCATGGACAACTTATGTGGTTCTTTCTATTTCACAGCACAGAACTCTGATTCATTTGGTCAAAAGTTTGAGCGCTGCTATAGCAGACAAGTTGCATGTCCTTAGACAAGATATTTCATCAACCTGAGCGATGTTGGGGAGCTGTAATGGACATCATTACAATACCAAAAAGCAGACAAGACAAGAATGGCAATACATCAAACTAATTATGAACCCTTGACATGTCAAAAACATCTTAAATCTTTGTTGAAGACATATATAGCTAGCAAATACTGGATCTGGTGCTCAGTTTTGGAGAGCTCACTGTATTTCTTTTTACGACTTACTATCTTGACAGTTGACCCCAGTGAAGCCTGCCTCGCAAAGACATCTGTATCCATCCAGCGTACTGAAGCAGGTTCCGCCATTAATACATGGGCTGGAATCGCAGGCTACGTCTACGCGGAAAGAAATCGGAAGATGTCAATGAGATTATGTTAAACAACAAAATATACTTCCCACCCAAAATCAAAATATGTGCATAATTCATTATGCATTTACAAGCATATAAATAAATCATTTGGATTTGTTGAGTATATTTCAAGCTTCATAATGTTATATATATTTACCAATTAATTAGATGTAAAAATTCCTAATGCATTTTAGTTGTAATTATTACTGTTTAAAAAAACCCAACATAGATTTAATTTTGCTAACTTTGCAAACAATTCATGTTCTATATCTTGACATCCCATCAATAATCAAATACCAACTGATCTATTGAATCATAGCAAAACAAAACTGACTTATTCGTTTCAATAATTAACTAAAATCACTGAAAAACGAACCAAAGTAACACTAAATATAATAAAACTCCAATACATACAAGAATGCTGATCAAAATATTATAATTAGTAAAAGTATGAAATGTTTAGATTAGAATTGTGCATTGAACACAGATGACATTTTCAATGAGTTGTATATGTATTTCAACAATACTGCCCTCTGGAGGCAAAAAGTTACACCTCAATTTCCAAAAGAGGAATAAGAAACAGAGACAAAATATCACACAAAATACACACAAACATATAGATACTAATATCACACAGATATGAAATTATTAGACAAATTTAGGTAAAATAAGTACATAGAAACACTGATTGGTTAATAGAAAAATATAAAAAAAGTTATTGTTAATCAATCTCAAGAAAACAGATCCAAGTATAGCCTTTGAAAATAAAAAAGAAAATTCATTAATGAGTGTAGTGTAACAAAATGATAAGTGCATTATTGATAAACTTGAACTTTAAATTATTCCTTTGTTTGCTTTAGAATGGTGTTCAATAGAATGTGTTTTCTTAATATACTGGTTACCTATATATTGTAATTAATCAACAAATTATCTTTGACTTTCTTTTTATGAAATGAGCTAAATAGGACATCTGGTGCTGATTTCACTAACATTTAGCGACGGTTGCTAACCCCGTTGTGATCGCTAATTCCAAAAATGATCGCTAAAAATCAAGTATTTTTAACAATTGAGCGATAATTTGTGAAGTTAGCGATCAAAACTGGGTTAGCAACCATTGCTAAATGTTAGTGAAATCGGACCCAGATGTACAAAAAAGACAATGCTTCACTTATGAATGTTAGAATAATATGTATATTTTAACACAAGAATTTCATTAAAATAAAGGTATCTATCAAATACAGGTAAACTTGAAATTTAGTATGAAATTTTTCATCAGTATAATAATGCCAATGATAGAATGGGTGCTTTGGTTGTAAATGTGATTACAGATGACAAAACGTGAGGTACGTTTGGAACTAGACAAGCCTTGGATTAGAATATATGACTGGGAAGTTTCTGATGGATAGTACATAAACCCTAAAGATTTCTCAAGTTTTTCCCATTTCTAGCATATCTCCTCAAAAAAGGGACAGGACGAAAAAATTGTGTTTTCACCAGGATTTGAACAGAGGACCTGCTTACCAAAGTATATTCAATCACTGAATCACTGCCTATGAAGAGATTTTGTCCCTACTTAAAAACTCCTGTCTATGTTGTATTCAGACTTAGCACATTTTTATGATTTTTTTCGAGTGAAATTTTGGTGAGATCCAGATCAGATAGAATTATCATTGGCGTAGCCAGGGTGGTGCGGAAGGGGCGTGTGCACCCCGGGGGTCTACAACCAAAAAAAAAATGAAATAAAGCCTAAAAGAAATAAAAACAATGGGAAAACAACGGAAAAAGGGTGCAGTAGTCCTAATTACTGCTGATGATATATTTGGTGACCTGTCCGTATTATAGACAGGTGCCCCTGGCGGTAGCAAAATCAGGCTCTCTGGTATTTCAAACGGTCCTTTTGCTTCGCAAAATGTGTTTTTTGATGGTTCATTTTCAAAATTTTCTAAAATGTTGACATTTCTTCTCAAAACTTTAGATAATTTTGCAAAAATATTGGAAATTTAGGCAGAAAAAATGTGGTATTTGATTAAATTTGACTCAAATTTTAGGAGATTTGGTATATGGATGGGTCCCTTTTTGTTGAAAACTGGTAATTTGATGGCCCTGTTTTCCCTGAGGCACATACCTTTCCAAACCAAATTTGAGTACCCTCCCCAGGGTGTTTAATTAACTAATTAACTGTATCACTTTTGTCTATGTTGAGATAAATTTGAATTTAACTGAATCAAATGGAACCCCATGGGAAATCCAAACTACCAAGATAAGACAGCAAACCTCCCCGGAATGGGGGGGGGGGCACTCAACTTTGAAAGTGGTATGTGTCGGATGCAAAGCACCAAAATGGGTGTCAAGTGAACTGATTTCCTGCAAAATATGGAACTTTGGAACCGATTTTGGGGGTCTAGTGAACTGAAATTTTGGCCAAAACTAGCCTCCTAAGCTGAAATGTTTTGCATTTACTGAGCAATTTTTGCAGTTACAGCTGTATTTTTCTTCAAAAACTGGGTCGTAAGAACTGAATCACGCTAAAAATGGGGGTCTAATGAGTTGGCTGGCGGCCAGAAAAAGGGGGTCTTGACCGCTGGACACATATATATCCAGCTCACATATGCGAGTGCCCCCCCCCCCTCCACGGGCCGCAAATCTTATCATTTTGTCATCCCTTATCACATTAATTACATGATATCAACACACAGTGCAGTGAATGCATATGGTTCTTGATCTGTTATTACTTTGTTCACAGTTGACGCCAGCCCATCCGATAGCACACTGACAGGTATATCCGTTCACTTGGTCAGAACAGGTACCGCCATTCAGACAGGGTTGAGAGGCACACTCATCAATATCTGGAGAAAAACAAAAGACAGGACAATAATAGAATTATTCACACCACTGAAACTTGGAGTACACCGGCATTGACTATTCAGCTGTACAGACCCGGGGTATAGGGGAGCGTGGCCGAGCGGTTAGAGCACAGGTCTCGTAATACAGAGGTTGTGGGTTTGAGCCCTGGGCCAGGCGGTTTACGTCTCCTTGTTTCCTTGGGCAAGAAACTGAACTCTAATTGCTCCGTGGTTCGGATAGTCACGTTAAGCCGTGGGTCCCCTGTGCGAATGCTCCTTCTCGGGGCGCTGCAAACAGTGTATACCTGGTGAGTCTATAGACACTATATACCATTAAGGGACCACTTCAAATCCCAACCGGCAGTTGACCGCCCGGAACCGCCGGTTCTGGCCGGTTGGTATTGTTCTAAACAACAGCAACCACCCAGAACTGCCGGTTCCGGGGCGGTCAACCGCCAGTTGGGATTTAAAGCGACCCCTAAGGCTCTGATTACATTTCAGTTTTTCCACTACTGATGTTTGTGTCATTGTGGCTTTGACAGACGACGGTAGCAGAGCAGCTTCAAAAATAGATCATAACTATTTAAAATAAAGATTCATGATGGATACCCTGGTCACATAACCTTACATTGAGGTTACGATGTGTTTACGGCATCATAGCAGGTAGAAATTCAGCGGGCACCAACCTGTCCGTATGAAGACCGGCAGTGTCTGTGAGCCGTAGACATGCCGAAAACATGCCGCAAGAAGAACTTAGGTCAGAGTTACAACCTTGCTGCTTGTTAACAATGTCTTGCGTTATGGTCACATAACAATCGCCTTCCGACCAATGACAGACCTGGGCAACGCAAGTATTCACCAATGTCATACAAGTGTTTCGGCATTGAGGCTTCCTTCCTATATCCAGACACCAGTCGGCAACCAGTGGTGGTGGTGGTTATGTGACCATAGCATAAGTAAGGGCATCCATAACATATTATTTCCCAAAACTTGTTTTGTCATGAAGAAAATGCACCACACATATGCATACATGTATGGTGTACTTTCCTATGCTGATACAAATGGAATTAATAAGGGTACATGGTTTGTTGGATCTTAGAATATTGCTGTAACAATTAGGTTGGGATCACATAGAAGTATACGGTATACGATATTATACAAATACTACATGGTTAGAGGTGAAATAGTGCAATCTATTTTTCCTGAGGTACTGGCTATATACCTTTTAAATATTTATGAACCAAAGGTACCAAGTGACTGGAATGTGTAGCCTTTAGCCTAGCCTAGCCCAGGAGGAGATTTGCCCTTATCACAAATCTCTATTTGGGCTACGACATCGTAAGAAAATACCTAAAGCTTACACACATCACAGCTCGGCATCTCACTTCAAAGTAAGCTTAAATATTTTTCTCAAGACATAGTTGCTCACCTTTTTGATATCTGCAGTCCTATAACTTGTATAATGAAAGTATAATTTTCTTCATAATTTAATAGCAATAATTTCTGCATATATATCCTGTTTTTATATTCCAAAGCCAGTCAGTGAGATACTGCATGTGTAAACCTCCATGGGACCACTGATATTGTTTTTGTATATTGGAATTCCCATTTGAAATTCAGCACCAGTTATCATTAGTGTATGGGATGGACTTTGATCATGGGGATGATAGTGTAGGGTTTGGGGGGAGAAAATACCAACTGGTTAGGGGGAACTTTATAGTGAGAGTGAAATCTATTTTTCCTCTTGATGCTGCAATTGACCAATGAATTGGCACCATTGGCTCATGAATATTTAAAAGGTATAATAAAAGCTAATAGATGGCTATATAATACAGGCAAAGCGAGCTTTTTGTTTTGTTTTTTCAAATAGTACCCTCTTATGTGACCCGATGGCATCAATTCCACGTGTTTTGATTGAATCTATGCGCGTGCCCAAGTAAAATCGTGCACCGTATACCCGAATAGTAAAGTTTTATGTGATCGTATAGCCTTAGAATCACTTACTGATTTCACACATGACACCCGTCCATCCAGGATCACAAACACAAACGTATCCATTGACGCCATCAATGCACTGACCCATCATACACGGCATGCTACCACACTCGTCAATATCTGAAAATCAATAATTAATAGATCAATCAGAAATGAATCAGAGATTTCATTGATGAAACCCTGCCTAGTACATCACTATAGCAACGGAGTTTAAGGGAAGTTGGCTTGGGAAACAAAGTGGGTTGAAAATATTGTCAAGGATTTAACCTGCTGCAGTGACCAGAAGGGGCCTTGAACCCATAACCGTTCTATTAAAAGTTCTACCTCTCTGTTGAAATTGTTTATCCATCCTTAATTCAATTTTCATATATTAATCTCTGTTTTCTCTTGACCCATTAAATTTCGTTCCATATGGCACCATATAGTGCAAAATTAGCATATAATTTGAATATGAATTGTGATGTGTAGAATGTCAATTTTATGTTGTTAGAGTAGTTCTAGTAATTCTAGTTCAACTTGGAAATACAGTGGAACCTCTTTAACACAAAATATGTTAGTACAAAAACCCTGATAACACAAAATAGGTGTTGGGTCTCAAGTATTGATTTCCTATGTGAATTCAGTTGGATAACACAAAATAAACCCTTCAGCCCCAGTGATTTTGTGTTATGAGGTTCCACTGTACAGGATATATTATTCTTGCACATTGTAAATTATCAACCTTTCAGTTCGTTATTTTTGCATTATTGTCCTAAATATGTATTCAAAGTTCTGTAAATAATCTTTAAAAAATCACTTTTTATCCAATTTCCAAAATTTAATCAGTTTCTGAAAGCTTTATAAAGCTATCAACAAATGGCACTTGTATTTGCATTCTACTACACCATATCCATGTAAACAGCCACTGAAATTGAAAAAAATGAATTTTCTATCAATTTTTTTACTACAATCTCATTAATATTCATGAGCATAATTTGCATATAATTAGCACATGCATATTTTAATTGTTTTTTAAAATAAAGCATGGACATTCCTCTGTACAATGATATATAACTTTTACCAAGTTATCGTTATGTCCCAGTCCCATGTCATTCAAAAATATTGGTAATAAATGACCAAAGTAAGCCCCAAAACAGGCAAGAGAAATTAATGGAAGTCATAAAAAATAACCAAACTAAATTAAAAAACAATCTGCAATCCAACTTACTTTGTTCACAGTTGGGTCCAGTGAATCCTGCTTCACAGTTGCACACATATCCATTGATGCCATCAATACAGGTACCACCATTTTGACATGGGGCAGAGGCACATTCATTGATATCTGAGAAAACAAAAACGCAATTAGATGTTGTAATTCGATGAAGAGAGACTTACAGATAAGAGAAAACTTGTGGTCCCCTGCTCCGAAGCTTTCAATAATAGCATTTTAGGCCTGCTATAGAAATAAATCAACACTTTTCAGCAGATGCCTCTAACATAAGCATGCAAGCACGTGTGACCAGATGATTTTTCAAAATAAACAGAATTTATATTGAGGAAAAATGCCATTTTGCCATTCTTTCAAAAGGGTTTTGGGAGGTATCATTTTATTGACCAAAATGAGCCAAAATTATAGTTCAGATAACAATAACATCAATATTTAATCTTAGTAAAGGCACTTGTTAATCCCTAAATATGATTCTTGAGAATGTTTCATTAAATAATTGAAAATTTCAATGCTATGAGGGTCACTCACTTGTTTCACAGTTGGTTCCAGTGAATCCTGGCACACATTGGCAAGTATACATGTTGATTCCGTCAACGCAAATACCGCCGTTCAGACATGGGTTGGTGGCACACTCATCAATATCTGCAACAAAAATCACACAGGTTAATAGTATAATAATGACTTCCCAGAAAACCAGGGATATGAACCATTACATTTCTATACCCATTTGTGTCACATGGTTGGACTGACAAGGTGGATAAAGAATCTTGTTCAGGACTCAACACTGGGATGGCCTGACCGGGACTCGATCCCTTAATCTTTCGATCCTGAAAAATCTTCAAGAAATCGAGACAATAAAATTGTATAGGGTGTGCCTAAATTTAATGGTTGAGCTATGTAATAGATAAATGGTGAAACAGAGACCATTATCACTATATCAGATATAATGTATCTTGGTATGGGATGGCGAGTCATTAGACTCTCATAAGGCAAATGAGAGTCTAATGACCAACAATCCCATACCATACATTATACCTGATAATGGTCTCTGTTGAATTGTTTATCTGACATACACAGTGAGCAGAGGCATATTATTTGAAATTTGATTTAAAACATAAATAAATTTAATTTCAAAAATCTAATAAATAAAAATATCCATAATAATTTAGTTTTAAAACACTACTATCTCTGGTGATATCTTGTGATTGTGCACTGATTGACTGGCAGCTTTAGTTGCCATTGGTGTCCTAAGGGTTAAAATGAGCCAAACTTACTTTGATCACAGTTAGCACCAGTCCATCCAGGAGCACAGTTACATCTATACCCATTGACCTCATCCAGACAGTTGGCGCCATTGCGACATGGGTTACTGCCACATTCGTCAATGTCTGAAAGAATGAGAAAACATTACAAAGATGATGAGATAATTCAAATTCAATAGTATCTCCCTCCTCATATCACTCCCACATGATATGAACACCCTTAAATCAAATCAATGCAAAATGAGACACTCCATTTTATTGCAAATTATATTTTTTAAGTATAAGAGTGGAAATCTATAACACTTAATGTGTACAAACCAAGGAATTTTTAAAGGGGAATCGGTACTCACCGCCATTTTGATTTAACCGTCGTGTAAATCCTATGGGACAGCAGCCATCTTGGATTGTCACTCATGGAGGGCGCGTTATTGTACCTCCGGCATTTTACAAAACGGACTAGCGGAAAAATTGGCGTAATTTGATCGGAGCAAGTCGCAATACATGCTACTTAAATGCAGACACAGTTTGCGTGTGAAACAAAATGCACACGCTGTACATGTGTCAAGTGTAGATTTACGCGATCTGCCTGGATAACACACACGGCACCATTCTCACATAACACTCTCATCAAATCTTTACTACAAGGGTGACATTACTTACTGTTTTGGCAGTTGGAACCATCAAAACCAGCAGCACAGATACACTGGTAGCCATTGATGCCATCAACACACACGGCACCATTCTCACACGGGGCAGAAACACACTCATCAATGTCTGAAAATATTCAAAAAGCAAATATTCAAAAGGCAATATTATTTGTTATTTGGTAAAGAGGAGATATGATACAAAAAATTATCGACCGGGACATGTTGTATCAAGGTTCAGCTGCACTTTGCCTGGATATGACACTGAGCAGGCGATAATTTCCCATATCATACTGACGCTGAACCAAATAATGAATTCATCATACCACTAAGTCAATCTTAATTATCAAACTATTAGTAAATTTCTTTTCTGCAACTTTTTTAGCTTTATTTCTCAAATATCAGCAAAAATAAAACTCTTTTACAGAGGCTAAAGTTCTTGGTGTTCTCCTCCAAAACAACCTGAAATGGGACGCTTAAGTTAATAGCATGCTAAAAAAGGCCAATAAAAAGCTCTTTATGCTGAGGTCCCTTAAGAAATTTTGCTTTGATTAGGAGGAACTCTGTGTCGTATACAGTGATTATGTCAGACCGATTCTTGAGTATGCGGTTCCAGTCTGGCATTCAAGTATTTCTGTTAAAGAGGCATCTCACATTGAGTCAATTCAGAAGAGGGCTTGTAGGATTATTTTGGGTGGTGACTACAAATCTTATCATGTGGCACTTGTGACTTGCGATCTCAACTCTCTCCATGATAGGATGGTTGAGCATTGCCGCAGGTTCGCTGAAGGGCTGCCTGAAAATGATCAAACTAAATGCCTTATCCCTCCTACCAGGTTTGAGGGTCATGGTCGAATCTTACGCAATTCACACAAAATATCTGAACTGCGTACAAAAACCAAACGTTTTCAGGACAGTCCAGTTCCATTTTTTATTGAATTGTTAAATGAATGATCCTCTTCTTTTTAAACCAACAGTGCAATATATGGGTTGATATTTTTCTGGTGTGTGTTTTTACCAAGTGCATTATTGATCACCCTTCTTTTCTTTGCCTCGGTTTATAATTTTAATGTTTTTAATTGATGTTATGAATATTTGTATATACTTTCCATGTCTTTTATGTGTATCTGTAAAGTTCTATTGTAAAATTGCATGTAATTTGACCTTTGGGTCACGATGTAGTTTTTAATAAATACCAAATGAATTAATAATATTGTGTTGATTATTGGACATTTACGCCCAACCAAGTTAGTTATAAACTGAGAGCATTTTCCTTCACTGTTTCGGGACTTAATGTGACCCCCTTATTACCCATGATATACTATCAAGAGGCAGCTAGCGTGTGGTTTGATTTAAGATGCTTTGAAGATGCTAACCAGATGTTGGCAGGTTAAAATAATTTGAACCTTAGCGTTGCCATTAGCATCTAGTGTTTTTTAAGTATATCATGGGGATAAGTTTGAGATATATGACTTACTTGTAGTACACTCAGTGTCAGTCCAGCCAGGAGCACATATACACACATAGCCATTGACTCCGTCAACACAAGTACCACCATTCTGACATGGAGCAGACGCACACTCATCAATGTCTGGGGGGAAAGAAGAAACAGTGAAATAAGAAACAATTTTAGTCAGTGTTTCTTAAAATGAGAAATGCAATAGCAATAGGAAATGTTAAATATAACATTTCCTGAAAATACTTTTTTTTACGCAGGATATTTAAATGAGCCCAAACTTTTTGAGATTTATGTATTAAACTTAATACTGGCGTGCCCAGGATTTTTCTTTGCAGAGGGCTAAAGGGGATTTGCAGATTTTAAGAGGGGCTAAGTGGTACAAATCATTTAAAACAGAATAGGTTTATATGATTTTACAATCTTGCAGGGGGGGGGGGGGCCTTAAGCCCCAAAGCCACCCCTGGACATGCCAATGCTAAAACATTTCACATATTTTTCTCATTACCCATGTGAATTTTTACGGCAGAAACATGTTCCTTTTGGGGGATGTAAGTGAAAATGTGTCTAATTGTGGCAACCATAAAATTATCTACACAGCAATGTAAAACAACTGTGAAATACGTAAATTATTCATTAATTCCCGGGTCACATAGCCTTGCGACAAGGTTACCATGTGTTTACAATGTTATACTGGGTAGAGATTCATGCTTCAAGAATTTAAATCGGAGGAGTTAAAACATTGGGGCTTGTTAAAGATGTCTTCGGTTACGGTCCAATAACAATGGTTGGCCGACCGGTGACCGACCGGGCAACACAAGCATTCACCTATGTCATAGCGATGTTTCAGCTTTACAGCTCTCTAATCACCAGACACCAGTTATGTGACCATTGCATTGATCAAAATGGTTGGACCAATTAAACCAAAATTTAAATCTTAAACCTCTTAAGTGTTGCTCTTTCATATGAAATAGAAACATTTTAAAAATCAAGCCATTTACCTTCAAATTCATTTCCTTAGTAACTTATAATTGTTGTGAACATTTTCTGATAATAACTCTAGACTTAACTCATTAGAATTACTAAAAACAAATAAAGAGAACGGAAATCTAGTCGAAAATCTTACTTGTTTCGCAGTTGACGCCAGTCCATCCAGGTCTGCATGCGCAAACGTAGCCATTGACGCCATCAAAACACTGGCCTCCATTCTGGCACGGCATACTCATACACTCCATGATATCTATAAGAGAACATTAGGGTTATAATTCATTTATCACCATGATATCTATAAGAGAACATTAGGTTTATAATTTATTTATCACCATGATATCTAGAAGAGAACATTAGGTTTATAATTCATTTATCACCATGATATCTAGAAGAGAACATTAGGTTTATAATTTATTTATCACCATGATATCTAGAAGAGAACATCGGGTTTATAATTCATTTATCACCATGATATCTAGAAGAGAACATTAGGTTTATAATTCATTTATCACCATGATATCTAGAAGAGAACATTAGGTTTATAATTCATTTATCACCATGATATCTATAAGAGAACATTAGGTTTATAATTCATTTATCACCATGATATCTAGAAGAGAACGTTAGGTTAATAATTTATTTATCACCATGATATCTAGAAGAGAACATTAGGTTTATAATTTATTTATCACCATGATATCTATAAGAGAACATCAGGTTTATAATTTATCACCATGATATCTAGAAGAGAACATCAGGTTAATAATTTATTTATCACCATGATATCTAGAAGAGAACATTAGGTTTATAATTCATTTATCACCATGATATCTAGAAGAGAACATTAGGTTTATAATTCATTTATCACCATGTAATCTAGAAGAGAACGTTAGGTTTATAATTTATTTATCACCATGATATCTAGAAGAGAACATTAGGTTTATAATTTATTTATCGCCATGATATCTAGAAGAGAACATCAGGTTTATAATTTATTTATCACCATTATATCTAGAAGAGAACATTAGGTTTATAATTCATTTATCACCATGATATCTAGAAGAGAACATTAGGTTTATAATTCATTTATCACCATGTTATCTAGAAGAGAACGTTAGGTTTATAATTTATTTATCACCATGATATCTAGAAGAGAACATTAGGTTTATAATATATTTATCACCATGATATCTATAAGAGAACATCAGGTAAATAATTTATTTATCACCATGATATCTATAAGAGAACATTAAGATTTATAATTTATTTATCACCATGATATCTATAAGAGAACATCAGGTTTATAATTTATTTATCACCATGATATCTATGAGAGAACATTAAGATTTATGATTAATTTATCAGATCCTGAGAGTGAGCAATCAATAGTTTGAATCTAAATATTAGAATCATTCCTCCAATTTAGAGTACCACTTGAGGTAAAATATTTACAGATTAGACTTGATTCATCTTTAATTTAATTCAGGATTTCCAGATAAGCTTTATGTTAATTCAATTTTGGTGTGCAGCTTGATGTGCCTGTCAGTAATGCAGACATCCCTGCTGCAGTGCGTTCTTCAAAAAAAATATGTACTGGTATGTACCTGCCGGACTCGGAAAAGTGACCATCTCTATACCTATTTTTGGCTCAAAAACCCACCCATCAATATACCAATATTAATGGAAAAGCACCCATTTTTACTCAAATTGGGTGCTTTTTTTGCAAATTTTCCCCAAATCATCTGAGATGAAAACCACCCAATTGATATACCAAAATCCTGAAAAAATCAGCCCTAAAGGCACATATACGTACATACCTTGTCAATGTAAGTA
>JXSR01S023536.1:6642-20502 GCA_000969725.1 Ophiothrix spiculata | reverse complement strand
GCATTTAATTTCTGGGAGGAGTAGTCTTTTGTAGAAAATCACGTTTTTGACCCCCTGTATCAAGGTCAAAGGTCAAACTGAGGTCAAAGTCATATGACATGTTCAGGCAAGGTCATTGGTCCTTCTGACCAAGTTTGGTCAAGATCCAACAAATCATGACTGAGTTACAAGTCAAAACGTGATTGACAGAAAGAAAGAATTTGTCTAAAGTAGAACACAGCGCCTTTCAGGCAGCTGTGTAAAGAAGAAATCTGTCAAAAACAATACCCTGCCGAAGTCTCCGGCAGGGTAAGCCATTGTTTCAATCAAATAAATTCCCTACCTAGACCAACCAAGAGCTCCTCCCCCCACGGAATCCACCTACTACTACTACTACTACCTGACATTTATACCACGCCAAAACCAAAAACAAAATTTGCACTAAGGCGCCTGATAAAACCTACCTGCAAAGTACACCATCTCGAAACCTTTGAGCTGAATGTTCCTATCAGTAGAGAACAAAAACCAGCTGTTGCTTCCATCCAATAACGTAGGATCTGGCAAAGCCATCTGATCCGTCAAGTTGCCTTCAAACAGACCCAAGGCTTGGTTGAAATCGGCCCGGCCACCGATACCGTACTCCAGACTGTCTTTGAAGATTTCAGTGGTGAAATCGGTGAAGTAAAAGGTGACGGACCTGGCGTTGTGGATCCTGACGAGGTAGATACAGAAAAGACGGTTGTTGTAGACGTCTGGGTAGTTGGGACTTGTGATGACTCCGCTGGGTTGTGTGTAGACGTCTCCACAGGTTGTACCTGCATGGGTGATTGAAAAAAAAAAATTGAATCAGGGACTGTCTTTTGAAAAATGCCAGGCAAGCTGCAAATCACTCTCCTCTAGATTTTGAGGTGAGCTGTGAGAGAGTGATTTGACATAAATTGCAAGGAATTGTTTTATCATTCATATTCTGCAATTGTTTATGCCAATGGTGGGTGAGTGATAAATAGCTCTCCTCAGCTTCATTTAAGGAGAGTGATGGCGAGTAATCACTCTTACTACGCCTCAAAAGAATATTTTTATTTAAATTTTGAAGTCATGGTGGCCAGGGTACGGGGATTTGTTGTTGTACAATGACTCACTTAAGCTAAAGATATATAATGAAATCAAAATAAAACCAAAAACAACATTTTTTTCCCTTAGCCTACTTTCTACATATGTTACATGCTATGTCGAAAGGTATAAATTTACTGCCTAAAAAATTGTAAACTTGAAAAATAACAAAGAAAATAATCAGATGAATATATAATAGGCCTACCCTTTCATCACAACTTCTAAACTGAATAGCCAATTTTCAAAAACAATGCCTTAAAATCCTAATCAATTTCTTTATGTAGTGGTACAAAAACCTGCATTTAGTTGAGAATAGCCAGATAATCCTAACTACATTAAAGTCAGCAAAAACATTAAGTCATTCAAACAATCTTATAAAGATACTCTTATTTCTAAATATAAAACTAATCAAAATAATATTGAGTGATTTTGTTAAATTAGTTGTTCAGTATTATGCAAAATTGTACAAAGTCTGGAGCCTAGTGCCTTAGTTTCAGACCATTTGCTTCGTGTATTCCTTTTAATATTGTTTTACTGAAATTCTGACTTTATTCCTGAATATTTATTATGTTCCATGCCTTCCTCTCACTTTCCTCTTTGGCCATCGAATTGGAATTTGTGAGGAAGGTAACATTATACTAAATATTCTTTGTTCATGACTAGTTATTTATACACAAAAACTTCTCTTTCTCATAGTTAAAAGTGAATTTTTCCTTCACGAAACTGTTTCATATCTACTTTTGTTTTTCATGATAATTACATGTATGTCTTTGATTGAGTTGGATCTACAAACACCAGGCTTTTTAGATTAACGTTTTTGCTTCATACCTTCCTCCCAAACTACTCTTTGGCTATCGAATTGTGGTTTGGGAGGAAGAAGCTTAATTCTTCTTTGACATTCCTTCTATTTTAATCTTTCTCTAAACTGGAGACAAGGACTTGACAGGCCTTTGGCTTATTTTCTTGATCTCCTCCACAATGTTTTTACTTAGTTAATATGCATTTATTGTATACAGTGTATTTACATGTATGTGGAAAGAAATACAATTATGTTAAATTATGTTATGTTAATCAGAGTAACTTTTTCTTGTGGCACGTCACATATTATAGACTTTTGATGGACTAACATTATATATGCATAACGCAGTAGTCCGATAGGTCTGTATTCTTATGCTAAAAGACTAAAATCCAGTAGTAGTGGGATTTGTCATAGTAATTGTGTCAAACTTTTCAGAACTCATGTGGTTGACTTTTAAGTGGATACAAACATAATTTTCATGCAGTTCAACCATCCAATAGCTGCCATATGTAAGAATAGCTACTAATTTTCATGTAGTTCAACCATCCAATAGCTGCCATATGTAAGAATAGCTACTAATTTTCATGCAGTTCAACCATCCAATAGCTGCCATATGTAAGAATAGCTACCATACCTGTGACTGTGCCGCAGTCAACACCATCTCTGCCATTGGGGCAAATACATGTGAAGCCCTGTTGACCATTTGCGTCAGTACCGTAATCCACGCAAGTTGAGCCGGCAGCGCATGGGTCAGATGCACATGGACCAGGAGTTGCTGAAATAAACCATGATCAAAATAATGTAAGATTAAATCAAGATTTCAGTAATGAGTCAATTTACCTCCATATCCTGTCATTGGGGTTGAAAAATCCAGGCGGGGCTAGCCCTGCTGGCATGGAAATTTGTTAAATTTGTTGATGGGGATCAATATCCTACTTCAATGATGCTTTAAGGCTAATGGGTGGAGAAAAAGAAACAAGATAATGCTCAAACTGATTCCTTTATTAGCTCAGCATCATTTTCAATACAGAACAAAAGAAAACATTTCAATACACAGTCACTGTACTTTCTACCTATTGTTCACAATGTTAAGAATTCCCCATTGGGCTTTAATTTTCCTATTCATTGACCAAAATATCATGACATTCTTTTCTTTTTTCTCGTAGTTACTTATTTCAATGGATCTAGAAAGAATTTCAAGTGGAGCAAAATCAGCAAACTATGCTATCAGGAAGTGGCATGTTGATTTTTTCTAGTAATAATCTCACACTTTAATGGTTTTTTTGTGAAACTTAAAAAAGTTGTGACTTGTGTTACCCCAGCCTTTAACTCGGTATAAAGTTTGTACAAGGTCCAGTCAGAATACGTTGGCCCAGTGCATAATTTCATGTGAACAAATAAATGGTTTCAATAAATCATTGTTTGTGTCACCAAAAGCAAAAAAGAGAAAGCTATAACTGTAGATAATTTTTAAAGCAAATTAATTAACTCTTTGCATTTCAGAATATCTGTATTTACTCTTTTTCAAGATAATCAGTTCCACAATGTACAAGTAATCAATCCACATTATCCGAAATCTTTAAATCAACAGCATTAGCCTCAGCAAGCACTTCAGGTGTGGTACAAATAATAATGTAAATACGGATCATTCAGGTCAAATTTGGCTGCAAGCTAACCAGAATACTTTGAGCTAACTAAATTGGACGGGCTATGATCAGGGCATGAGACTCAAAGGGCGCAAATTAGATTATTTCTTCAATTAAAACACTTCTACTCTTGGACAATCATAAGAACTGTTTCTCTTTTATTTTCAGTTTTTCACCTCAAATAGAACTCATATTCAATTATATTAGATTGAATTTGACCTTGTTATCGGTAACCATAAATTCATAGATGGACAATTTTGTCTCCAATTACAATATTTCTTTGGTTTTGAGAAAACAACCACATTGGGAAGTTTGTATGAGTAAAAATCTTTGGAATGGGCATGCTGTGCCTATATAACAAAAATTATAGTCATGTTGGGGGAAAGTTAAAGTCTCAAAATCAGTTGTTGTGATTGTGCATTGGGTTTTGTTTCATCACCAACTGTCTCATAACTTCTTGTCCAAAACAATTTCATAGGAAACAATGCATGATGGGAAACAAATAACACCTTCTTTTGCTTAGGGGCTATGATCACATATGATGTAACACGTATTATCGCAATGCAATTTCAGTGAGAAAACATCTAAATTGTTTTTGATCAAGGTAGCACTTAAAGAATGCATTAAGTATCCATGATGGCTCTTAGAATCATCCCAGGGGCAAAATACTTCTTTCTATAAATATAAATACAGCCATACAAACCAATTCCTAGAAAAGTTACTCATAAATGTCTTAGGTATGTCTTAAATGTTAAATAAGCTTAACTTGATCTCAAAAATAAAGAGAAACCGATTTATCTCTCCATTTGAACCCAACACCAGTGGATGCAAAATCCATAATACAGAACCCTGGGTCAAAATCCTATAACCCAAGCATTCAACTAAAAATCAAGTCCATATATTTACAATTTTGTGCAGAGGATTTGGCAGATTATGATTATCATAATCATCATGAGGAGATAACTTCACTATTTATGGTCCATTATTCAGATCTGTGAAACTGTGAAATCTTCTTAAGATTTTTATGGCTAGTGCTGGATAATTCCTCCACACAAAAAATATATCTTATAGCCTAGGTCTACTTTTGCCATAAGGTCTATTCATAGTCAGCCTCCAAACAAAATTTTCGCTATCAAATATTTTTTTGTGACATCAAATTATGGGCGGCCATAGGTATAACTGGTTTAGACACCATTCTTGATTGCACAAGCCGTTTTGGGTTACATATCAATTTTGGGTTTAGACACCATTATGGGTTTTACACAAACCTTTGGGTATTTTAGACACCCTTTTCTTTGTAATAGACACCCTTATCAATTTTTAGACACCAGTTTCTCTGGTCGACACCTTTTTGATACATATGGCCGCCCATAGTTTGATGTCACAACAGAATGTTTGATAGCGAAATTTTTTTTGGGATGCCGACTATGAATTGACCCTTAATATGAAAGAAATATCTCTGCTATCAAGTCAGGCTCGAAAGTTTAAATATTTTGTCATTTTTATAAGCTTGGTACTTTTAAAGAATATAATTTGCGCAAGATGTTTGGGATAGTTCAGCTTCAAAATCGAAAGTTCCAAGTCCTACCTTAAGTTTGTTCCTAACAGTATACAGTTGCTATCGATCTGACATGGATATGGTTGACACTAATCTGGGGCGTACACTATACAGCTGCTGATACAGCACCCCTCCCCCGTACCTTCCCCCCTTCCGTATACTTCATGACTTACTTGCTGGTTCGTCACATATCCTTCCGGTAAACGCTGACGAACACTGGCAGATAAACTTAGTTCCTAGCGTGATACAGTCGCCACCATTCTGACAAGGATCTGGTTGACAAGGATCTGGAACTAAATCACCCAGCAAATGCTATGTTAGTACGTATGAAATATGAGATATTGTTTAACTTCAGTTTACTATTAGAGAAAATCACCATTGTGTCAATTATTGTTTTTCTTTTATTAAACAATGGTGATTTTCTCCACTTTTAAAGGTCAATATCTTTTGGTTAGAAGAAAGGGAAACTAAGCTGAAATTTTGTACTCTTTGTAACTTTAGCCAAATCTTCCAGAATCTGTTATTCTTGTATCTTACCCCTTTTGAAGTTACAAGCAGTGGCATGTCCAGGATTTTTCCTTGCAGGGGGCTTAAAGGGGCTTGATGATTTGTTTGGGGGCTTAGTGTGAAAACCATCAAAATTAGATCTTCATGCCCCAAAAGCCACCCCCTGGACACAACACTGACAAGCATCCAAATATGGCTAACTTGTACCTGTACAAAGGGATAATACATAGAATAGGTAAAAGTTACTACTGCGACAAAAAAAGAGTTTAACGGGCAGGCGGATCAAATTTTTTATTAATTTTTTGTGTGTCTAAATTAACCCAAAAATCCTAAAAAATGAGACCAACTGAAACATTTTTACAAACAAATTTTCTTTAAAATTTTAACCAAAATTGTTAAATTTTGGCCCAAAATGGCTGATTTTGGCAAACTAAAAAACACTCTTCAAAAATGCAAATTTAGGGTCAGTCAGGCCCACAAAATGAGGGGGGGGTCATCAATTTTTTTTGTGGTTATCCCTTACCAGTCATGAGACAGGAATCCCTCAAAATGAAGAAAATCATGTTGCATAAAATTATCAAATCACAGACAACCATAACCCAAAGTTGGAATAAAATATTGAGTTAATCGCACCACACTTCGTTTTGATAACCCGCAACTTTAAAAATTCTCAATTTTCAGATTAGTGTTTTGCAAAACAAGAGGACCATTTAGAGGAAAAGAAGGCCATTGTAATCAAATACAGCTGAAGATTTTCTAATTTTCACATTAAAAAGTGCATACTACATTTTAAGAGAAAATACAATACAAGCACAAAGTATTAATCAAGCAGGGGATAAGCAATTTTTTAATGTTAGCATCAAAGTACCACCTACCGATTCTTAACAATTATTTTCACTATAAAAATTCAAATTATCACATCTTCCAACATACCAGAAGGGACATGCTGTAAAATTCAAACCTCAACGAGTCATTTTTCTTTGCAAAATGTTGCATTTTAAATGGTTCTACTTTTCAACATTTTCCAAAACTTGGTACACACAAAATTTAGCATATTTCTGCAAAACTTAGCACCAAATAGTTTTTCCATGGAAAATTACAATTTTCATATAAAAATGACTAAAAATTTCAAAATTAAAAATAAAAAGCGATTTGGTCAACAAAATTGAAACATGAAATATTTTTCATGGCACTAATTTCCAAGCAGGACGTCCCTTCCAAAACCAAACTTGAATCACCCTTGGCAACGTAAACTGACAAAATTCTATATAACTATATGCACCAAAGCAACTATATAACACCTTTATAAAACCACTTTTACGCAAGCAAGCAGGCATGCAGATTAAATACAAGCTTTTGAGCATTTAGCAACAATGCATTCAGATCAAAGTTCAAATACCGATTGTTGAATTCCATCGCTAATGTCGATGAATACATCATGTATACTGGTGAAGGCTGAAAATGGTAAAAGATTAGAAAAGAACACCACAATTTATTACATCAATAACTTAGTTAACATTTCTAGTTTACATTTAAAATATTCTCACAAAATCAATTGTGGTATATATACGAGTAGATATTCATAAGCAGTGGTAGAAAAAATGAAGTGAATTTAGACTTAAACATCCATGTAGTGTTGAAGTTAAATCTATATTATGGTATAGTTTACATCATTTGCTATAGGCCAAATATAAATATATTAGACAGTGAAAACAAAAATCCAGAGTACAGGGCCCCACTGTTTGTCAATGCAGCTCCTACTCTGGATTTTTGTTTACATTGTCCAATAAACTTTTGATTTTCCTATAGAGAGTATGCAATAAACGAACCGGAACGAGCAACACGTGCTTGATCATTTAACAAGACTTATGACTTTCCATAGCTGTCAATGTGTTCAAGCAGCCGGTTGAATTTCGCGGGATTGCATTTGTTTGTCCTACATACAGATTGTTCACACACTATTGAAAACAATATGCCTACTTTATTGACCGAACACCGAATTAAGGTTGGGCCGATCTACCCTAAATCGGTAATTGCCGATTCCCAATTCATTTTCAAATAATCGGCCCGATCCGATACCGATCCCGATTTTATTATGAATTTATCATAGCACAAGAAAACATCATTCAACCTAAAAAAAACCCAAAAAATAGTAAACAATCTCGGCGATCTTTTTCCGTGTTCCTTTTTGAACAGCTCAATTTTACATCATTTTTCTGCCATTTAGAATGAGGAAAATTATACTTTTATAAAATTTGTAGTGGCCAGGACTTTCATGATAACTATAATAGTTAGTAAGGTATATAATATTAGGTAAAAGCAAGGCAGAATGCTTGCATTTTTATTGATGAATACTTCCATACTACTTCTTCATGCCGACTCCATGCAGTAATAATGGATCGGTGGTTGAATCGGCAGAGTTCCCATGATTTTGCCGATCCTGATTCGCTGCCGATCTCACCAATATCGGCCGATTTTGGATCGGGCCGATTGAATCGGCCCATCTCTACACCGAATATAATCATGATATCGATAATGGGAAAGCAATATGTTCACAGGGTCAATATCCTTATCATTCTTAACAAACTATGTGTAGGACATCTAGTTGTGGCGTAGTATTGCATACACTCTATAGGTAAGGGCTTGAAATTGTAATAAGGTATAACACTACATCTAACAAAAACTAACAAATATTGAGGAATTATAAAAACTTAATAATACACAGGAAATTTTCTTTTTGAGTTATATGATCATTACATTGAATTTACCAAACTGTAAAGCTATGACCTGGAATCTGCTCCCCGGGATCTACTCCAGTATGAAATTTTAGAACCTGAATATGCCATCATCACTGAACCAGAGTCCATGCTGCTCTGTCCACACAAAAGAAAGCACTGATCAATGTGCAATACTGAATTTCAAATGAGAATTTAAGTTATTGTTGTAGTTGTAGAGCAAAAATACTTCCTTCAGCCTTGGTAGGGAAGCATGGACTAGGGCCAGTGGTGCTGTCTGGTATTCAATTAAAACAAGACGGGGCAAACAAAAAATGCCAACATTAACACCACTTGAGTAATTCTTTAAGAGTTTGGCACCAAACCTCTAAAACACTACAAAACCTGGGTCCAATAATTCAAAATGCAATTTGAGGCAGTCGATCCATCCATTGAGCGCATTGAATGCTTTACAATTTTATTGCATCATTTGCATGGTGTATACAGCCAACTGCCCAGAAGCCGCCCCTATGGGACAGGGCATTTTTTTTTCAAGCTTACGTTGCTTTTGATTATCATGAAACATATTACAGTCTAGTTTTATTATCTGTAGACTGAATATTCAACAGCCTCTGTATTCTCAATGAAATGCACTTCAATGATTTCCTTGTTAAAACAATTTAAATTTAGGGGGGTGCATTTTAACTTCAAAAATGGGTTGAATCTAGGAAATGTTTTCCTGACAAAATAAACTTCATGTAACTTTCAACAAATAGTCCATGAAATTAGCCATTATCAAGTATGGATCATTACAAACAAGTGTTTACGCTGAATCTGTCACTTACTTACAACAGATGCTCCATTAAACTAAAATTAGCCATTTTCAGGCACAGATCATTAACGACTGAAAATCCATTGGATTTAAAACTTTCAATTTGTATGCAATATTAAAACAAGTCAATGATTATGTTAAATAGGAAATGGTTTCCTTAACTTCGTGTAACTTTCAACAAATAGTCCATGAAATTAATCATTATCAAGTATGGATCATTACAAGCAAGTGTTTACACTGAATCTGTTACTAACTTACAACAAATGCTCCACAAAATTAGCCATTATCAAGTATGGTTCGATGTTTTTATGCTAAATTGCTATATGCAATGGGCTGTGTCTAAGAATTGTTTTTCAATAAACTTTTATATGGCTAACTTTTAAAACAAGGAATTTGTTTATGTATCACATTTAGCTTGATGACACTCCGCTGATCACAAACATATATCTCAGTGACAATTATTTCACCAATTAAGATACAAACTTTCAATTAAATGGCTAAAAAATTGAAATTTTATGAACCATATTTTTCTAAAAAGGATTGTAAATTAGGCCATAATACTCTAAAGGGACAGTATATAATGGTACAGAACTCTTTTAAAATAATAGGAGGAGATCATATCATAAAAAAGGAGATTAAAAGTCTGTTATGCTACTTTTTTGATAATGTTGAAATAAACAGATAAAAACAGGCTACAAATTACAAATATATACAAAAAAAAAACAAATTTAGCAGTTGGGAAAGTCTGCACTGCTATAGTGTAATCCTGAACATTTCAAAAGTTCACTTATAGGCCTACATTTTGCTGTATGTCATTGTTGTTTCAAACCCATTTCAGTCTGCTGGATATTTTTTGAGCAAAAACCTTCCTTTTATTACAACTGCTGAAATAAAACTCAAATAATCACTGCTAGATATCTTGCAATATGCCATATTCTCTTTTTGCACTATTTGAGAACTTTTTTTTTCTGAGGGCGGTATTCCAGATTTTGGCGCCAAACCAAATACATGTATACCATATACCCTGTTCAGACAGAGAAAAAGTCATCTTTAGTCCTATTCGAGTTATATCAAGTTCAATATTTGCTTATGTGTGAACAGTTCGAGCTGACTTAAGTCGTCTTACATCGAAATTTCTAACTTGCTAAAAAGCAAATTAAGTCGTGTTAGTAAGCCGATGTAACACGACCAACGACGACTTTCCATAAGTGTGAACACCTGTCGTCATTTGTCGAGCTGAATTCGTGTTTGCTTCGAAAGCGCATTGACCTGGAACGCACGTCATTTCCACAAAATACAAGTCAAGTCCATTTAAATTTGACTTCAACATCGTAGCGTGTGTGAACAGTCGTAAGTTGAGTTACTTTCCTCAAATTTGAGGTCTGTTTGAAATGAAAAATGTTCTCGATGTCAACTTAAGACAACTTTTGTGTGTGTCTGAACGAGGTATTATACTGTATGTCACACAAACTGAAATAAGAAAAGTTAAAACATCAGACATCAACTATTGAAAAATATTAATCATTATCAGTATACAAATATTGAATGCCTTAGAGTGCAATAGTACAAAATATATCATGATGTCAAATTCGGACTTTTCTATTTCACGAGGCGTAGCTGAATGAAATGGATCAGTCCAAATTTGACCGAATGATATATTTTGTACTATTGCACGTGCATAGGCATTCTATATTTGTTTTATATCATATGATATCACACAGGTTTGTTTCATGCCGTGCAATAGTACAAACTTTCACACGGCTCAAATCACTGTAATCATTGTATAAATATATAAATAAAAAATGACAAAGTAACCAATTAAAAAAGTTATTTCACATAATTCCATAAAATAGAACTAACCAAGAAAAGATAATGTGTTTCCAATCATGCATTGCCATTTACGGTATGGTGTTTGTATACAAAATTATGCGAGTAATTAGTGATAAAATGACCCTGAATTTTGGACATGTAATGGCATAATTTCATGTACAAACAATTGCATAAGCAATGCATGATGGGAAACATCCAATATCTTCTCTCGTTTTTCAAATACGGGAACTTACCAGTGGCTAGATCAACATCGCACAGTCTCCCGGTGAAGCCAGCCGGACAAAGACAATAGAAGGTCTGCGAGTCGGGTAGACTTATACAACGAGCACCGTTAGCACATGGGTTTGGATCACAATAGATGTCTGTATCTGCAGGAGGGAGAGGCAAAACACACTGGTAGATTTAAAACCCTTTTAAATCAATTTTTAAAGTGCATCATTAGCTTGAAAGTCTATATTTCCAAGGATTTATCTATGGATAATCCCAGACATGGTAAAAATCTGGGAATCTCACTTCCAGGAAATTTTTGAGAAAATATAAAGAAATACAAGAAACTTGGAGACATATTTTCAAATGTCGTTATCTTCCTGGTAAATCTGGTATTTTTTTTTTTTTTGCAATTGCAGTCCCACATGCCTTACTCATTAAATGTAATTTAGGTTAGCAAATATATCAATCAATGAATATACTGTGATATTTGATTCACAGGGGAGATACTGTACCAGACTTTATACCGGCCTATGAAATCGTATGGCATCGTCAGTCATGGAGCACAAATTGGAGGTATTCGGGTCCGCTAAGTTCCCGCCAAAATCAACTCCAAGTACTGAGATTCGGTTGCGTGTAGAGACACACTGTGCAAATATTACTTTACGCAAATATACGCAAACATGCACGTAAAGGGTATGCATGTTTTCAATATTTGCGCATTATAAAAAAATATTATGCATGCATCATCTGCAAAACCTGAATACCCCCAATTTTGTGTCCATGCCGGAACAAAAATGGCGGCAAGTCTGGTATCTCCCCTGTAAATCTATGACCGTGATGCCTTTTCATAACCCAATACATAAAATGTCCTTGTGTTAGTGAAAAAATGGTAAATTTTCATTTTTGAAGTACAAAGGATCATTTTCGCAGTCTTTTAAGAGGGTATCAAAATATGAATGTACTGTGATAATATTATTCCCAATAAGTCCCAAAAACAATTCAAATGGAAAAACCCTGTAAAACTAACATTTTGTTCTGGTGGAAAAATTACCTTGATCTACTATCTCCCACGGGTTATGACAAAATATTCTTCGAGAACAAAAACAAATTGCAGCTTTCTTCCGATAAACTTTACAAGTCCTGTGTACGGTACAGTACTTATTATATTATCTATACAAATCCTCTATTTTTACATTTAAAACTTCTTGTAGGTTACCATTTTCACTTAAAATTCCTTTTCATTTTAAAATTCAATTATAAAACTGTGATTAAATTCAATTTTATACAAAGGTAGAAATATCACACTGTTTTGTTTTCCTTACTTTGTGTGCCACAGGTCAGTTATCGTGAATCAATAATAACTTGTTTTGTTCAGGTTCAGGTAGATTTAAATAATCAAAATATTTTGATTGACTACGGCCTATTGTATACCATTTTACAGTGCCATGATTTTATGAAAATAATGTTTTTGGTATACAGAACTATTATGAAATTATTTATACAAAAGTATGTTGTGAATTTAGTTTTCGTTGTTTTCATATATTACTGAAAATTTCTTTTCATGCATCTACATGTACCGGTAAAAGAATTCAATTTTAAGAAATTACTTAACCCCTAAACTAACAAAAATTGAGGAAAACTGCCTATTATGCACTTGTCAATTTCTTCTCAGGCCCCGAGTACCTTTATGGGCACAAGTGGGGAGCTCGGCCAAATTTGTTCCCTTTAAGATGACAAACTTGATCCCTGCCATTTTCTGATGACTTTCCCATAGGACAGGGTATTTTGCCAAATCTCCGACCAATGTCAGGGCTTTAGCCAGGATTTGAAAGTAGGGCGTCCAGGCCAGCTTCAATTAAGACATTGTGACGTCAGCATGATTAATATTCATACTTGACAATGAGGAAGATGATTAAGTTAGATCAAAATGGTAACCTTCCGGCAAATGAATGAAGACACAACGTGATAAAAAGCCCATTTTTAAGTTCACAAAGTACTTGTGTACAATAAATTGATCAGATTTTGTGATGATGATGATTATTGAAGATAAATTCTAACATTCAACATCAAATTTCATATGGTATTTTTGGACGCCTTACTGGACGGCCTTTGCATTTTACAGGGCATCCATTTTCGTGATCAGCCGTCAAAATGACGGCTGGACGCCCCTCTGGCTAAACCTTCGCCGACCACGTCCCAGCCGGACAAAATGATCACATCAAGCTATCGCCATAACCCCATGTTATGTTTCCAACTGGTAGGGACGTTCACACTGCACAGATCACCCACAAATTCCTTGCTAGGCCTGGGTACCCAGGGGCCGGGAAACAACTGACAAGCTATCGTCATAACCCCATGTTATGTTTCCAACTGGTAGGGACGTTCACACAGCACAAATCAACCTCAAATTCTTTGCTAGGCCTGGGTACCCAGGGGCTGTGGAAACAACTGACAAACTATCGCCATAACCCCATGTTATGTTTCCAACTGGTAGGGACGTTCACACTGCACAAATCAACCTCAAATTCTTTGCTAGGCCTGGGTACCCAGGGGCCGGTGAAACAACTGACAAGCTATCGTCATAACCCCATGTTATGTTTCCAACTGGTAGGGACTTTCACACAGCACAAATCAACCTCATATTCTTTGCTAGGCCTGGGTACCCAGGGGCTGGG
>JXSR01S023528.1:2504-17421 GCA_000969725.1 Ophiothrix spiculata | reverse complement strand
TATATTGGAGAATTGGTGGGTGGGTGACAATAAATTTATTTTTTTCTTCATGAATATTTTTTCTAATTTATTGTTTATATTTAGGGGATGTATGGCAGGTATAGGGAGCAGTCTTAGGCTAATGTTTGGGTAGATTTTATGCTCAGGAGAAGAGGAAATTTAGAAGTAGGGTTTTCTTTCGGGAGGTAATGTTATTTTTTATTTATTATTATCTTATGTAATTAGGATGTATGTGTTTCTCCGTAGTAATACAGTTCACTGAGTAATACAATTCACTGAGTAATAAAGTTCACCGAGTCCAGCTAGAAGGGAGTACCCCCACCTCTGATAGGGGAGGATCCCTGAAGATTGTCAATGAAAATGTAAATTGGTTGTAAGTCCATTTACAATTCTATAAAAACCTACACCATACACAGGTGTTATAATGGTGAAAAAGTCAAGGTTCCTACACAAGACAAGTCTGTATGTTTTGAGAGAATTACCAGGTTACTGGAACATCCAGCCACACACAAGTAGTGTGTATCAGGTTACTACAACCTACAGGCTGTGTTGTAGCTTGCTGTATGCCGTAGGATCCTGCACATATCTCACTGTATGGTCTGTGTCGCCCAGGTGTTACTGGGAAATGTCACTGTCAGGGTTAGGGTTAATGTCTTACCTGTCAGTGTTATTCAGCATTTGTGTATTTAATTTCCTGACATTTGGCCCGTTTTTTGATGCAGGCATGGCTCACAATTCACGTTGATCATATCGGCAAGAAATGTCATCCCACCTTGCGTCATCGGGAAGTTACGTGTGAAAGAGTCTATTCGCTGTACAATACTGCGAATAAGATTTAGCTATCTGCAGTATTGTACTGTGAATAAAGATCGCGATTCCAGCTGTATCTAACAGATACAGATACATGTCCCACAATGCATCTTGATAGTAGCGCAAATATGGTAGACTCAGCATAATTACTTCACAAGGTCCCGTATGTGCGGTACTTTCAAGATGAATTATGGGACATACAAAAGTGGTCTATGCCATTTTATAAATGGGTAAGTTTGATAAAACATCCATTATCAGAATCAGAATTTATTGGTCATTCACCAAATGATATTAAAATACAAGGAATACAGATAAGTATTCAGTATTGTTCAAAATACCGCATAATCATGTTCTGCATGCGATAATCAATTACAACATGTTTATACACCATCCCTACGAAATCATGCAAATGCAATGAACCGAGTATCGTGAAAGAGGAGGTCAATTAATGTAATTAAGGGGTCATTCAAACTCGTGCACGTCTCCAGAAAACGCTGCTAAAAAGGTAAGAAAATTTCTCTTTTTTTGGCTGGGCGATTTTCGAATACGTAATGCTAAAGTGTGCATTTTGGTCTCAAGAATCTTCCCATGCCATTCCAGATGTTGAGCACTGTGTAATTAACTTACAGGTAAGGTGCAAATGTTAGTGTTTTGAACAAGTGTAACCCGAAGTGCAACTTTCGATACGTACGCTTACCTCAATCGCATTCCAGGGAGGAATGCGATTGTGTTTCTCGATCAAGCTGGGACATTCCCGGCCGAATGTAAGTTCCCCCGTTCTTATTGGCCGGGTTGTACACTAAAGTATAGGATAATGTTCAACTCTCACGCAATATTAGTTTCAAGCTTTATTCCATTAATAGTCTATATTAGACTTAGTTAAACTTACGGTTGATCGTGAAACCGGTCCCGAACGACTCACTGCGATGATTCATCTCATTCGTCGATCGGGCGGAGAGCATACCCAATTATGTAGAGAAATTCACATGGCTTTGCCCAATGACGCATTTGGTTGATCTTGGTTTCATGTCTTTCGCTGGTAGCAAATCATTTTTCATCTGTCATTATGCAGATGTAGTTTAATTTATAAAATTGGGCACCATAGATCAATAGATCGACGATTGTTGACACTGTGTGATCACTGAAGAACGTGTAGGTAGGGGTGAAAAACATCCAGATTTCATCTTAATTGAAAATAAATGAGAATTTCAAATTGTAAGTTTGTATCTTCTCACTAAAATGAAATCATCGAGTCTATTTTTGTGGATTTATTTTAACGAAGGTAGCCGTAAGGCGCGTTTCAAAATCCTGAACGCTGGCTCCATTGAAATACGTTGGTGCAAGGTTGCCGAATTCGCTTAGCGTCATCAGTGCCTCATATAGAATATGAGGCACGAGTTCAGTGCAACTTAAAGGAGCTTATAAAGGATCAATTTCATACATTTAAGAGGGGAGCGTGGCCGAATGGTTAAGAGCCATTGTAATTAATCGCATGAACTAGTAACATCTGTCATGGGGTCGAGCCCCGGTCCAGGCACGTCTCCTTGTTTCCTAAGCAAGAAACTTTACTCTACTTGCTTCATACTTTGGAGGGCATGTAAAGCCGTTGGTCCCATCTGAAGTGTTCCTGACACACTGTCGGATGTAAAAGAACGTCACGGGCTAGGCTATGGCCGTTCAAAATAAGAGTAGGGGAACCTTCCCCAGCAACAGTGACCGTATGTCAAAATACGTCATCAACTCTAAGACCGGAGTATCGGCATTTACGTCCAAAAATATGGATCCTGCTGATTATCAACGTTGAAAGTAGAAGTATCTCCAAAACAGAACATAAAGGCTAACTCAGCCGTGAAATTTCACGGGAAAAATATGAGCAACATTTTGGTACCAAAGTCTCAAAAAGTTTGAAAAAAAGTTGAGGCAATCGGACCATGCTCCTTTTTTAAACAAAGAAATATATTTTTTTGAATTGTCATTAAATTAGAGCCATTTTAAAGAGCTAAACTATTAACAGTTTGTCTCTGTAAGAATGTACCATGTGGCGATTCAAATCAATTTATAATAAAATGCAGTGATACAGTATCATACAAAAACGCTACGGTATATAAATGAATCCCCACGTTCTTTCCGTTAAATCGGTTTGGCCGAAAAAAAATATTGAAATTTTGGGGTAAAAACAACCACCAAAATAATATCTACAAATAAAAGTAAGTGTAAAAGTGTGCGCCAAGCTCATCCCAACCAAACATATTTTGAAACCTCCAGTTGGGTATATAACTTATGTAAAAAAACTAAATTGGGATACCCTTGGCGTAGATCAGATCAGAATCATGAATTGCACCTTTAATAATCCTCATTTTGTTTCTTTTTTTTTAATTTCAACTTATTTGCAGTCACAAGCAGTACCGTGCTCTGCTGAAAAAACAAAGACGGAAAGAGAAACGCCAAGAAGCAGCAAAGGAGAGGGATGCAGTCCTCATAGAGCAAGGTAATTCAGCTGTGAGTGCAAGAAAGTCGTATTTGCAGTAGCTGCCATTTGTCATCAATTTAGATTGCACACTGTATAAAATCAAGTCTTGGGTCAGTGGTTCTTGAAATTGTTCTTCAGGTAAGTTCTTCAGGTGACACTGTCACTTGGAGAACCATTTCAAAGCCACTGACATATGGCAGAGAAATTTTGAGCAATTTTTCACACTCTATATTGATGAGATGATAAATATATAATATAAGGCAGCCATTGCAGATATTACTTTCTTGCACTCACATGACGACTTGTTTATCACACAATTAGGTCTAAGACAAAAGCACAGGTACCTGGATCCTGCCCAACCTAAGCTTGCTGGGTACAAATATCTGATAAACGATTACACCAATAGGAGAAATATTTACTTGATGATGCAGTGATTCAATGCAAAAATGTTCTGAAATAACATATATAACTAATCATAAATTGGTGTCAAAAAGAGAAAACATTCAAATATTTCAATGTTATAATGATGATAAATACCAGGTGTCCCAAAAAATGGTTACATGTAGAAAAATGACCTTGTGCTAAGATTACAGTAGTTAGAGAAACGAAACTTGACACATATTATTTTACATCCCTCTTTTAGATACCCGTAAAATTGTGATATCACAGCATTATTATTAGTTTTTTAGTTATCAACAAAGATAGATACCTATGTCAGAAACGCATTTGTTCAAAATTCAACAAAATAATAAGCACACTGGTTTTGTGGTATTTTAATGTGCATTTTGTGAAATGATCATGATCAGACTTTATATTAAACCAAAATTTAATACAATTTTAAGTGAATAATAATTGAACTCTCTTTTAGTATATCTATTATGCAAATTACGGATACCTGCATTCCATGCATTCCAGAATGTGTTGTTTATATTGAACCTGTCAATCACGTTTTGGCGCGAAAGTTGATGAAAACGTATAAACACGATAAAAGCACAATCAGATTTTCATGGGTAACATTAATTCTTTAACTGTTTAGTTTAAACTGCAAACTTGTGTGTAAATTATGAAAAAAATCATCTTAAACTTACAGGACATGTTTAAATTGTAATTTTCTTTATAGCAGCAAAAGTCTGATCGACATTCAGAAATAACAGAAATAGCAAAATTTTGAATCGGTTGCCATTTTTGCCCAAAATCAGATTTCGACATAATTTTCAGACTTGTAGTAATTTATGACGTCATAATTACGTAACAACTAGTCAAATTTTCATGATATTTGGTACCAATGGGAAGAAGAAACTCTACCCTATACTATGGTATGCAACAACCTATTTTTGGACATGTCAATTCAAGTTTACACGGGGTTGAACGAGGGTTAAAATTACATCAAACGAACATGCTTCCTATTTTGTTGAATTTTGAACAAATGCGTTTCTGACATAGGTATCTATTTTGTTTGATAACTCAAAAACCAATAATGCTGTGATATCACAATTTTACGAGTATTTAGCAGAGAGATGTAATACAATGTGTGCAAAGTTTTGTTTCTCTAACTGCTATAGTTTTAGCACACGGTCATTTGTCTACATGTAACCATTTTTTGGGACACCTGGTACATACATGTAGCCACTATGTGTTTTTGTCGGGATATGTACATGTAGGCGTCATGCAACCGTTGGGAACACATGTGAAACCAAATTGTAACCTAAAGAACGCAACGATTTTCCCTTACTCTACCAGTAATTATCATGTGGCATTCAGGATCCAAATAAATTAATGCCCAAGTCAAGTTTTGAACATTGCATTTTTCAAAATGACAGCTGGTACCAATTACCAAGTTGGGCTTCCTTGGCGAAAGCCTAAACAAGGTGAAGGTGATTTTGAAAACACCATTTCAAATTTTCACAAAGAAACTTTTACTGTAAAAATATTGCACCAGATTAACAGGGACCCCAAAATTAGTATCTCCAAATTGTTTGGAATCCTCAAATGTTTTATATCTTTTGTATAGCAATTTCTTTGCTTAACCTACTAAAAAACTTGCTATTGACAGGTTTGTTGCCAGAGAAAACTGAAGAGACACCGTCTGAAACACAAGACATCAACATGGAGGCTGAAGAAGAAGAAATGACTGAAGAACAGAGGTAAGGAATCAAAATCAGGGGGAGGGGGAAGAGAAAGTTGAAGGGACACTGTCTGAAACACAAGACATCAACATGGAGAATGAAGAAGAAGAAATGACTGAAGAACAGAGGTAAGGAATCAAAATCAGGGGGAGGGGGAAGAGAAAGTTGAAGGGACACCGTCTGAAACACAAGACATCAACATGGAGGATGAAGAAGAAGAGAAGAAATGACTGAAGAACAAGAGGTAAGGAATCACAATCAGGGGGAGGGGGAAGGGAAAGTTGAAGGGACACCGTCGGAAACACAAGACATCAACATGGAGGATGAAGAAGAAGAAGAAGAAATGACTGAAGAACAGAGGTAAGGAATCAAAATCAGGGGGAGGGGGAAGAGAAAGTTGAAGAGACACCGTCTGAAACATAAGACATCAACATGGAGGATGAAGAAGAAGAAGAAGAAATGACTGAAGAACAGAGGTAAGGAATCAAAATCAGGGGGAGGGGGACAGAAAGTTGAAGGGACACCGTCTGAAACATAAGACATCAACATGGAGGATGAAGAAGAAGAGAAGAAATGACTGAAGAACAGAGGTAAGGAATCAAAATTAGGGGGAGGGGGAAGAGAAAGTTGAAAGGACACCATCTGAAATACAAGACATCAACATGGAGAATGAAGAAGAAGAAGAAATGACTGAAGAACAGAGGTAAGGAATCAAAATCAGGGGGAGGGGGAAGAGAAAGTTGAAGGGATACCATCTGAAACACATGACATCAACATGGAGAATGAAGAAGAAGAAGAAATGACTGAAGAACAGAGGTAAGGAATCAAAATCAGGGGGAGGGGGGAGAGAAAGTTGAAGGGACACCGTCGGAAACACAAGACATCAACATGGAGGATGAAGAAGAAGAGAAGAAATGACTGAAGAACAGAGGTAAGGAGAGGATGAAGAAGAAGAAATGACTGAAGAACAGAGGTAAGGAATCACAATCAGGGGGAGGGGGAAGGGAAAGTTGAAGGGACACCGTCGGAAACACAAGACATCAACATGGAGAATGAAGAAGAAGAAGAAATGACTGAAGAACAGAGGTAAGGAATCAAAATCAGGGGGAGGGGGAAGAGAAAGTTGAAGAGACACTGTCTGAAACACAAGACATCAACATGGAGGATGAAGAAGAAGAAGAAATGACTGAAGAACAGAGGTAAGGAATCAAAATCAGGGGGAGGGGGAAGAGAAAGTTGAAGGGACACCGTCCAAAACACAAGACATCAACATGGAGGAAGAAAAAAAAAACAAAGATAAAATGGGGAGGGTGATGAAAAGAGAAAGCTGATGAGACAATGTATGAAACACAAGATATTAACATGTAGTAAGTGGAGGAGGAAACGACTGAAGAACAGAGATGGGGAGATGGGTAGAGAAACCTGAAAGAGTGGCTTCAGGACGATCGCGATGATAAGTTCCTACCTGTAGATTTTGTTTATTTTTGGTCATTTATTAGATAAGAGTCTAAACTTCAAAATTTAGCAATAAAAAATGGGGGTCACCGATCATCTAAGCGCGCTATGACGTCATATATAATGACGTCATTTTCTTTTTAATTGACAATAACTTGAAAACTTGAGCGATAGGTTAATTAACGTAATTGACTTATCTGTTTGATATTATAAAACATAATTTCGATATTCCCGGCGATGAAAATCGTTTTTTAGATTTTACCGCATGTAATTACATCTCTAGCTATCTTTTGAAAATAGTCGGTGACCCCATATTTTTTTTCTTGATTTGACATCCACTTGATATTCACAATTGACCAGCAAAATATTAAAAAAAGAGGTAGCAAACATTTGAAATTTTGTGGTATAGAAAATCACACGTAAAAAGTTTTATCACTGAAGGCCCGTTGGCTCGGGAGCACACATAGCTACTCGTAAAATGGCGCTTACCGGGAAGACAATGCGTAAAAAGCTAGTGCGCGCATTGCGTTTTGCGTATTAGGCGCAAATCTTATGCTTAGATACCACGCACGCGTTTTGTCAAAATCTTCCCGCCACTGACCAACAAATTCTGTTACACTGCCCTCTTGAATAAACACCATGATTGTCTTTAAAGGAGCATGGTCTGATTGCCTCAACTTTTTTCCAAACATTTTGAGATTTTGGTACCAACATTTTTCTCATAACCCATGTGAAATTTCACGGCTGAATTGCGTTTTGTTTTGGAGATATACATGAAAATGTGTCTAATTATGGTAACCATAATTAATTCTACACAGTATCGTATAGGCGGCTCTGAAATACAAAATTGCCCATAAAATCAAAACGGTTAGACCGATTGAGCTGAAATTTGGAACTTAAATGTGGAATCTTTTGATTGGTCATCATTCATATGACATTAAAAAAGTTAATTTTGAAAAATCGGATCAAGCTCCTTTAAGAGAGAAAATATTGCACAAGAAAAATTCAAGAGACAAGTCCCTTTGAAAATCAATGTGTACTTCTGTGTGTTTGCATCAATTAAAAAATCCCCTCAACAATTGTGATATTTTGTATTGTAGGTTGGCTCATGAAGAGTGGCTTGAGAGAGAAAAGGCCTCACAGGAAGAATTCCGGAATCGCAAAGCGAAGGAGGAGGCGGAAAAACAAAAGCGACTTCAAGAACAGGTGAATTTATGAAACAATATGTACTTTATCTTAAATTTTTCAAGGTGGAGCTAGGGTTATAAATCTTCTTGTTTGCAGCTATATTGTTAGGGTCGTAAAAACATTTGCTCTCCCGTTTTAGGGAATAAATCAGAGCGAATATCAAGAGTGAATGTCACTTGGCCAAGCAAATGTCTTCGAATGCCAAGCCTAACATGATTATATATAACACGAATTTTACTTTGTTGTTTTGGGCTTGTCTTATGCTGTGCAGTTTATTTATTTATTTTTCTTTTGGTGATAACTTAGGCCATACTCTTTGTCATTATGTAACATGGCTAGGCTCTTGTGTTTTGGGGGATGACCCTTTCAGGCCTCATTGGCCTTTTGCCATCTCCTCATTATCATTGTGTGTTTTAATATTTTGTGTGTATTGTTATTGATTGTTATTTATCATTGTATGTATATGATAATGAAATAAACTTGAACTTGAACTTATTGTATAAATTGTCTGTGAACATTATCTGAATTTATTTCATTTCAGAGGCGAATTAAAGAAGAATGGAATGCCCAGCAAAAGAAAGAACAGGAAGAGAAAGACAAGAAGGAGAAAGAACTAGAGGTGACGGGCTGTGTATATATCCACATTATTTGTGATAAGATAATCAAAACAAATAGACAAAAGGCTATTATGTTTATTCCCTTTGTTTTTCCTAGGGTCAAAAATATTACAAGGGTAACTTCTTTTGGAAACCGTCACTCAAAATACTTCACTATAGATAAACTGATATTTTGACTGTGATCGAAGTGTTATTCAGCTTTAACTCAATAAGGCGCTGGAGCACAATTAGGCCACAACTTTGTGCGCAAAATGTAAAAATACCCATTTTAGGCGGTCATGTCAACTTTGTGCGGCCAGCTGCAACCTGGCCACAGCCTTAATTTTCCAAGATTGCGTCCGCAGGCTTGATTATGCACCTCTAAATAATTTCAAAACATGTAATGAATATTTTACAATAATCTTTAGGTGAAAAATCAAGCCTACGGTCGCCATTTTGGAAAGTTAAGGCTGTGGCCAGGATGCGGCCGACCGCACAAAGTTGTGGCCTAATTGTCCTGCAACGCCTATTAAGGTAACATGACCACCTAAAATAGGTATTTTACATAAGAAAAAACAAACCCTTTGTAGGATTAAGAGTCGATGGTTGGTTAGAGGACGATTCTAGATCTGTACTCATGACTGTGTTCATAGAACATTTAAATATCAGTGAAATTAGGTTCCCCATGTTTTCCTAAATAACCTTTTTATAAAAAATGTCTTTAAAAAATTCCTCAGTATATTTCATTTTCCTTAATATTATTACTACTGGATGTTTTCTTGGAGCTGATGATGCAAGTGGACTTATCACGGTTATTTGGGATTGTGAAATCTAGTGGACTTATCACCGTTTATTGGGATTGTGAATTGTATCTTTTTGTTCTCAATAACTTAGATATTTACATTTTGTCAGATCATAACTTACTATTTGAATTGGAACATTTTACATCAACTTACAAGCTTTCTATATGAAACAGAGTTTGATTGTACCATGTCCCACGTTCACTATCCTACAATTTGGATCATGATAGAAAAGCATTTCAATATGCAATATCCCAAGGTCAGTGATCTCATTTCTGAGGATTAAATAGACATTCTATGATCAGTGGTAAATTTCTAGGTTAGGAGTTGGTACAGTTAAAAATTGTACTGTATATTTTAGAAAACTAACATAGATAAAGTTTTTGACAAGTTCACTCATATTTTTTGTGTTGGCCGTTTAGTAGAGTAGCTAGGTTTGCTGTCAGACAATTTTGACCGTAGCAGGCATAGGTGTGTTCAGACAGTGTGTCAATCCAAACCATGTATAGGCAGGACCGGACATACAGGCGTCTTGTTTACATCCAGGAACTTCGCCCGATTAGCGCTGTGAAAACAATTGCCGACTTCCCATTCAACTCTATAGATGAAAATGGTGGCTTTTTGAAATTTTGATTGATTCTAGCAAAGTTTCAAAATATTTTGATGACAAAATCATACATTAAGATGTGTGGTATTCAAACCACAAGAAGTTGACAAACAGCTCATCTATTCACAGATTTTCTTCTCGCTAAAAAAAATTAAAATGAAGGATACCTGGCTGAAGTATTGATTGTTTTCACCGCACTCAAAATCCAACGCGGGTTATTTTTAGATTGTTGTGCTGCGTATGATGTAGGTCCGCTTTCTGAGTTTCAGCTATATAATCTTATAGCATTGCTTGCTTATATTGAAGCTTCAACATGCTATTAATATAGTGTGTGTGGTTATAAGATGTGTGTAACAAAAGATCATGTTTATCGTCAATAATATTATTGAATTTTAAGTACATGTAACTGAACTTAACCAAGAATTGTTTTAGCTAGTCAGATATATTAGATTACCCATGATGCATCTGTCTCACATCTCAGGGTGTTCTTCTGATGCTTGACAAAGAAAACAAGACGGAGAAGAAGGTATGTCAAATTGACCATTAACACAGATAGAATTGCCAGACAAATTTATAAGATACGGCCCATTTTTGATAAAGGTGTGTTTACACTGTGACGACTTGGGGAAACGACAAGCAACGTAGACCTGCGAATTGCAGTTTTGAATTTTATGCCTGTCATCGTAAGGTAAAGTCAGTTAACGCTCACACAATCCGCTAGCCAAGCGCACTTTCATTACTATCAGTCGTTTTCAGTTGCAAGCATTTAGTTGCAAGTCCGTTACCCTCTCGCGTTAACCTATGTCACAGTGTAAACGCACCTTTAATTTTGCTAGTTTCTCAATATGATACGGTACCAATATAGTTACTTGATATCCTGCCAACTCAATTCTCGACTTATTGTCAAAATTATTTAACACCTACAGTGTCCAAGGGCAGATATTTTAGAAAATTGGGTGTTTTGGGGATGCTTTCATACTTTTGTTGAATAAAGTTTCCTTGAATAACATATTTTTTACAAATTATAGCTTTTTGTAGTGATTCTTACAGAAGGAGTAACCTGGAAGAGAAAATCAATAAATATTAAAGACAAAAATCAATGAAAGTACACTTAATTTGAATGATTAATTGAAAGAGAGGGGAGCGTGGCCGAGTGGTTAGAGCGTTAGACTCATAATCAAATGCATTCGTCTGTCGTGGGGTCTAGTCCCGGGCTCGGCACATCTCTTTGTTTTCTTAAGCAAGAAACTTTACTTTACTTGCTTCGTGATTTGGAGGTCACGTCAAGCCGTCGATCCCATCTGAAGTGTTCCTGACACACTGTCAGATGTAAAAGAACACCACTGGCTAAGCTACGGCTGTTCGAAATAAGAGTAGGGGAATTTTCCCCGGTACCGTGACCGTTTGTCAAAATACATCATCTACTCTAGGACCAGAGTGAATAGTCACTTACTATACATGTACCTTCAAAAGTATATCACCTCTCTCTCTAGGACCAGAGAGCTCATCTAGATGCTGAACAGGCTTTGATGAGAATAAGTGTAGAAGTAGAAGTAGAAGAGAGTGTACTCTGAATTGTTGTATATCTGTTAAAACACTTTTTTTTTGCGTTTTTCAGGATTCCTGGCCATGGCATAACCCAGAACCGAAACACCAGTCAGCATCAACAGTGTCGAACAGGGAAACCTGCTCTTTCTTCCTAAAGACAGGAGCTTGCAGATTTGGAGAAAGGTAAGTATGGCATGGCATAACCTAGAACCCAGAACCTAGACACCAGTCGGCCTCAACAGATTTGGTCACATTGTTCTAATAACTATCCTTTGACCATTTAAAACGGTCATGACCCCAAGTTTATATGGTCATGCTTTTTAATGTGGGCACCCATAAGAGGTGGATTTGTTACATTGAGAGTGATTTATGCATTAGTTGTTGTCATATCTTTTCAACAATCCCATGAAATGTCATAATTTTGGTATGATTTTAAAGACAATTTATTTGACTTTGAAGAAATTAAGAATAGAACATAAATGAAGTGATTAATTAAGCTTAATAACCTCTTAAAGCTAATTAGCCAGGGGTGAAGGCGGGTGTGGTTGAGGCGGGTGCGGTTGAGGCATCGTGAAAATTGTGCATCAAATTTTCTGTCATATCTTCTTAAAAATTCATTGAAGTGTCATATTCTGATATGATTTTAAAGGCTAGTTATCAAAAGCAAATTTGAATTAACCCGAGTAAAGTTGATCATTTACGCTAATAACAAGTTAAAGTCAATAAACTAATTTAGCCAGAGATGAAAACAGGCATAAATGCGGTTGGTGTGGATGAGACATGTACATTGTGCATCAAATTCTTTTCAATAATTGTATGAAATGTCATAATTTTGGTATGATTTTGAAGATAATGTTATAGTCTATAAAATCAATTTAAAATAATAGCAAAATAAAAGTATTTATCAACTCTAATCAACTATTACCAGGAAGGTGCTAGGTATGGATGAAGTGAGTGAGATATAACGCAAATGGGCCCCACCTCAAAAAACATGACCAAATTCTCTTTGTTCTCACCAAGTTGTCAGATTTAATATTTTTTAAAATAGACCTTAAACTCAAGCAATCATACTTGTTTTTCCACACACACACACACACAAATTATTATTATTATAATTTGTTATAATTATTATTTGACCTTTATTTCCCCATGTTGATGTTCAAGAGCACATTCTTATGTACTGATGTTCCCAATCATTTACCAGGTTATGCATTTGAGCAGAGCTTCAGGGATGAGTCTTGCACTGACAATGGCCTGGGGTATGATGAGAGTGACATTAGATTGATGTTAAAATCCCCTATAATGTAAATTCTACATATCTTATATAGTTGTTCAAGGTCACATCTCATCCTGCCATCAGCACCACTGTAATGTTCCCACGCATGTATTCAAGTTATTTATTTGAACAGAGCTTTAGGATGAGTATGATACAGACATCGACCTGGAATATGATTAGAGTGATGTCAGATTGATGTTAAAATCTCCCATAATGTAAATTGTTTGTTTCTATACAGGTGTTCAAGGTCACATCCTCATCCCGCCATCAGCACCACCCTGATGTTCCCAGGCATGTATTCAAGTTACGCGTTTGAACAGTGCTTTAAGGATGAGTATGATACTGACATCGGCTTGGAGTATGATGAGAGTGATGCATATAGGAATTTCCTTGAGTTCTATGAAGATGTTCTGCCAGAATTTAAAGATCTTGGCAAAGTTGTACAGTTTAAGGTATGTTTTGAAGGTAATAAGGCCTTACATCACTATACTTTCTTATCTAAATAATACTGATGCAACTTGTGTCAAGTTTAGCAGGAGGGACAAGAATATAATCAATGTTGGGCACCCTTTTTTATGTCAGGCACCACTTTCTACATAGCCTTGCTCAAGGCGTCTGGCTGTAACCACCACTTCCATATCCAGTATAATCTGTACAGAGACATTATTTTATCTCTTCTTACTCCCTATGTATCCCCTGAATTCAGGCCAGGCCTTGTGAATTTCCTAATCACTTCAATTATCACCTATATTCTCTCCAATGTAAAATGTTGAATTCTCCCTCCAAAAAAGAGGCATCAAATAGAAACATGTGTTTCTGTTGGTGGTTCTATTTTCAAACATAACAGGTAGGTACAACCTTTTTTGAGTTTGGCCAAGAATAGTTAGATGTATTGATATTCAACAGATTCAACAAAATATAAAATTTTACTCTTCTTTTCTGGTAAATTCATACTTAGAAATACTAAATCTTAAATAACCTGTGATTAAATGGTGGACTTTCGAATTCTTTACCAATTTAATATCCATTTACTGTAAACCTCATGGTATAATGGATCAGTCCACTTTTTCTGAAAACAGTGACCCACAGTGATCAACTTCCAAGTGACCTCCTGTGGTGCTCAATAACTAATTTCACAAGTCTCTAGTTGAGATAAGGAAAGTTGGTGTGAAGGTGCTTTGATTTTAGTCAAATATAAAATGATTCAAATGTGTTGGTTGTTGTAGGGAATGGGGTGTAGGCATATTAATAGACCCATGGTCAAATTGGAAGTATGAACTTGGTTCTGTCTGTCTGGGAGGTAATGAATGAATTCAGGATGTGTTTACTGTTTGTCTGTGATCTTTCTTAAAATCCCATGGTCAAATAGAGTAATGGTATTGAATTGGTGATTGGTCTTTATATGCTGTGTTAAAATCATGTTAGAAATTATAAAGAAACTTCAATGAATTTAGAAGTGAATTCTAATTTGTTCTCCACTCTAATTTGAGCACTTGTGTGCTTAAGAAAAATTAAAGCAGGACAGTTGAAATATGCCTTTTAGAGCTAGAGAAATAGGACAACAGAGACTTGGAGCAAGTCTACTTTCTACATAGTCAGTGGTGATTGTCTATTAATTGGTCAATCAGAATATCAGTGAAGACTTAATTGAAATTTTGATAGGTTTGAACGTCTAATGAGCCCTTGCTGAAACTTTCCAGAGTGCAAATTTTATCTAAATTGCAGGAATGAAAAATGGAGGAGTGCATGTTATGGGCAGATGATAGGTTCATGCTATGAATGTGTTTAGCTTGTGACGGGCACATGATAGGGAGCTTCTATACTCTGTAAATCTTGCTTCAGAAAAATTAAAGTATTATGCTGAGAAATTTGAAGACTGTAATTTGACAGAACAATAATGAACTGCTAAATGTCAATAACCGTAACCTTCCAGATTGCCATTCAACAGCTGATCTTGCAAACAATTTTTGTGATTACTTTATTGGTAAAGTGAACAAGATCAGACAGGAGCTTGACAAAACTGTGTCTGGTAATACCAATA
>JXSR01S023527.1:25961-47366 GCA_000969725.1 Ophiothrix spiculata | reverse complement strand
TGTTCAAATTCCATAGTATGAACAAAATTGGCCGACCCCCATCTTCCGCCACCTGTATGGTTCTCTGGGACATGCACTCTTAATATGATAGAATACACTTCAAAGGTAATGTTTCTGATGAAATTAGAAATTCGATCTTGGACGTGATTTTTGACTATGCTCAGCTTCAATGGCCCGTATCTTGTAATTTACTATGCCGGTATTAAGGTATACCTTTCGATATGACAGGTCACATATTTTCTAACTATCCGATAAAGCCAGGAACTTTAATTTACACGCAAATATTTAAAAATATTTGTGGGACACACTGTATATCGATGGTCTTTTTCATATCAAAATCAGATCATAATAAAAAAGTATTCTGTTCATTTGTCATGAAGAATTGAATACGTACTCTTGCATGTACACTGACCCAAGGGTTGGTTCAGACTTTTTCTTCCTATAGAATATTCTGCCAATTTTCTGCAATATTATTCGGTATTCAATAAAATTTTGCGCATATTTATGCAGGCATGAGAATGTTCAGGTTTTAGTAACAGTCAACTTCTCATTTTCAGAAATGTTTTAAGCTCCACATTAGCCTAATGCTATATAGTTACAAGTAAAACTCCCGGGTAAAACTATTTGTGAGTTCAAAATTTCATGAATTTCTTAAAGTTGGGTTTTTAATGGCATTTTAATTTCACTTATTTCATCACCTTGCTATTTAAAATTCAAATTACATTATTAAAATTAACTACATTCGATTTTTGTGAACTTGCTGATATAAGTGAAATTTAAATGCTAGGGAAATTTACAGAAGAGCTAAACTTACTACATGGCAGCTATCATTTCAGGTTAAAGGAGCATTGTCCGATTGGTTCAACATTTTTAAAACTTTCTGGGATTTTGGTACCGAAATATTGCTCATATATTTCTCATAATCCATGTGAAATTTCATGGCTGAGTTATGTACCGTTTTGGAGATAAACATGAAAATGTGTTTAATTATGGTAACCATAATTATTTTACACAGTAACATATAGGTGGTTCTGAAATACAAAACTGCCCATAAAATCAGAACGGTTTGACTGATTCAGCTGAAATTAGAAACTTAGACCTCTTCAGTGTCATCTTTCACATGATATTGAAAACTAAATTTTGAAAAATCGGACCTACCTCCTCTAAATGATGTTAAACTTCCTACATGGCAGCTATGATTACAAATTCAATTGACAAAATTGTAAAAGAAAATGAAATTGTTAACCCATTTTCCTGATTTGTAATATGGCAGCTTGTACTGTATTTTTGAGGTTAAACTGAGGTCGGGTGAAATATAAATAAACAGGCTTCATGTCTCCACAAACCCACCATTTTTGAAACTTTTCAAAGTTGCTGACTGAAGTCATGTTTTTTATATTTTTGTAAAATTTGGTATTCTGAATTTTAAATTTCATGCATGGCAAGTTAAGGTTACTGGAATTATTTTCTTTCGGTGAAGTCCTAATTAATGTATATATTTGTATGCCAAGTGTAAAGTAATGAATCTCATGTATACATGACGCTAAACATGCCACTAAATGTTTTGCCAAATGGTGCATTCAGAGTCCAGCAATTTCATCACTGCAACATCGCTTGATAAGCAGTCTTTACACACGCTACGAGAAGTACGCATTAAAAATTTCAAGACTACATATCGAGCGATGTTGCAGTGATGAAATCGCTGGATTCTGAACACACCATAATAACTCACTTATTGATCAAATTTGGATCAATCAGCTTTTTGCAGTGAATGGTGCAAAAAAAAATTAAAATTAATTAAAAAAGAAATTAAATATAGCTTGAACAAGTTCTATAAAGTCAACATGAAAATTGCTTAACTTATGTCTGCTACTTGTTCAGAAAATTGAATACGCTAGAATAAGAACATCCCAACTCCATGTGCTGCCTTCTGTTAAGTTATGTAAAATATAAATGCATATAAATCTCGGAAAATGCTTTCAAATCACTAGAAAGCAATTTCATGTCTTTATCCCAATCATAGTCTCACAATTTAACCTTGTAGTTGACTTTGTTAGACATTGTTAGATAATTTTCCTAGCATATAGTTGCAGAGAGGAGCTCATGGAGTTGGGATGTTCTTATTATGACTGTTTAATATAGCAATTATGTACTCTACTATAACAAATATCTAACAATGTCTAAAAAAGTAAACTACAAGGTCAAATATCACACTATGATTAGGATATTGACATGGAAATGCTATTTTAGTGATGTGAAAGCATTTTCAGAAATTTGTATGCATTTATATTTTATAAATATGATTAACAGAAGGCAGCTATGGAGTTAGGATGTTCTTATTCTAGCGTATTCAATTGCAAGTCATATTTGGTGGGTACATAATACTTTTCAGACATGTCAACATTATCTATTATAGACCTAGTCCATCCAGATGGCCTTGCAAGCGATCAAACGCCGCAGGTGCGAGCGCTTCGCGTTTGCTCGCGAGGTCCATCTAGGTGGACTATTATAGGCCTAGAAATGTTCAATAAAAGCAGCAAACTAACAAATTTAGACTGGTTTGTTTTAATTATTTCAAAACTAGAAAAAATTAGCAAGGCAAAAGGTAGTGTGACAATACCCTGAAAACCCTGGTAGAAGCATATATGCTTATAAGATGGATGCCTTCAGCTAATCCTTTCGGCCGTTGAAATCAGGATGTCGCCCCCACAAACCTACGGTACTTTAGCAAATGCGTTTACTGAACTTGCAGGGTATATTAATACAGAATTTCGTTAACTCAAGTGGGAAGGTTAGCTAAGTTGGTAAAACAGGCGACCTCTATATCAGAGATTGACGGTTCGAATCCTACACCGGTGTCTTTATTTTTGATAATGCATCATGAATGAGTTATTATTTCAAGTTTTGATGTCTGATATTCTATTAAAATAACTTTATACTGATCATGTATTGAGTTATATAAGGATAAATTTGAAATGTATTGAGCAATGACTGATGAATGTAACTCGACTTGTTCCACATCTGAACGCAACAATAAGCCTTTTAAAAGAATGGCCGTCACAAAAGGAGAGGACGCTATTCCAAATGGGTAAAATTAAGATAACAATAGGAGAGGGCGTACTTTGGTTTGGGTAAAACCCGGGAAACACAAAAGATGTTTAGTCGAGAGTTCAATGTCAGCCATACCTCAACCAGGCTTATTTGGACGACATTTGTATTCTGGGCTGTGTCCGGTTTTTGAGTTTCAAGTTTATTGAGGCGGCGCTGGGTTTAACATGAGACCACAACTAGCAGAGAGACTTCCTAACTACTGACTTGTACAAATATTTGTACATAATGGTGATGTCGGTTTTCTTCTTTTTTTTTCTCGAAAAAATGCAGAAAACAAATTTTGGACCCAAGTTTCTGTAAGGCCTAAATGAAATTTGCATTCATGATTCTTTTTAATTCAATTTAATTTAATTTTCATAATCTAGAAACAACTGTCTGAAACTTTTGATATTGTCATAATTTTTGAGAAAATGCTTTAAAACGGGTCGAAAAAATGCCCGCAAATGACAAATTTTGTCCTAAGTTTGGAATTCAAATTTTAGTAAGGCTTTCCAGAAATTTAGAGGTAAAATATGGGGAGGCACTTTTTTAACAAAATCGACCATTTGGTAAAAAATTGCATCACCATTTACATTATATGGTCAATTAGACAGGTGATGTACAAGCACAAGAGTTGAATAATTATTTCATATATGATTTTTAAGCTTGTAATGTAGCACAAAACTAAAATTGAAATCTGTAGAAAAATAAAAAACACCCAGGATTTGAACCTAAGATCTTTTCTACCATCATGCTCCACCACCTGAGCTAAAGAGGTACTATGTATTTGGATTGTTAAAAAAATCATACATAGGTTAAATATCCCCACACACTGAAGATCTCTAAATTTAGCTGGGTGATTCCCCTTGGGGTGGGGGATGGGGGGCACTCAAGTATAATGTTGCAGGCATAGTGTGACCACAGTTTTTCAAAAAGGGTGATTGTTTCTGAAGCCAAAATATACATTTGTTTTCCCATTCACAACCTAAATCGAGAATTTACTGTTATCATTTTGACACTAGGGTTTGCAGGCATGAGAATGAAATTCCATGAAAAAACAGGGAAGTTGTGGGGGAAAAAACAGGCTCAAAATACATGAAAACACAGAAATTTGGCCAAAAAACAGGGTTTTAAAAAATGAACCCTATTTCTTGAAAATGAGCTAAAATGGCTGCTTTTGATACCCTAAACGGTGTCACCTGATACACCCTTCTATCCTCAAAAACAACCCTAATTCACATTTTTCTTGGTCAAGCTATGCCTGCTGCATTTTATCTGAGTGCTTTAAAACTGTATTGCGGCTACTTATTATAACCAGATATTGTGTGGGCTGCTTTGAATTTCAATCTATAAATGCAAAATGAAGAAAGAAAATATGACATTTAAAATTCACAACTTTCCACTCATTTTGTGGAGCACTTCTTATTTATTGAGTTCTGACTTTGTAACAAAGTCTTTGTTCGCAAGAAGCAAAAAAACAAAACAATGAAAAATGACTGACCAAAGCTTCAAATTCTATCAATAATCAAAAGGGCAACACAATTTATTTGGCCTTACAGTATAAACAGCAATGTTCAACTGTCAAAAGTTGTTATACTTTGATCAACACCAAATAGGCGGGCCTCTTCACATCGTGAATTAATACAGATAAGCGCGTGCATAGCTGGACACAGCACAAATGCAGGAGACGCGTTGCAAGTGTGACTTGCGCATCATAATCTACGGCGCGTGAGTAACTGGGATCATGTTTACTTGCGGATGAAGAAAAGCCTCATAATTCCCGCCTATTAGTGTTGATCAAAGTATAAGATCACATTGTATTGATAAGACAACTTTATAATCAAAGGTGTATTCACAGAGATTGAATTCAGTGGTGTTCACAATGCATTCAGTCTTCTGAATTTAATTTAATTGTGTTTACATTGCATTCACAATATCCAGAATTAAACTCGCATTCACAACTCAATTCGGTTATCTGAATTGAATTCATCTGTGTTTACATTGCATTCATTTTGAAATGAAATCAAAGTGTTCACAATGCTTGTACGTGTTTGGAATTGAATTCAACAGTATCTTCATTGCATTAATTCTGAAATTAATTCAAAGTATTCACAATGCACGTACAGTGTTCTGAATTGAATTCAACAATGTTCACATTGCATTCAGTCTTTGCTCAGTGGTGCTCACATTGTATTCAAAGAGCCTTCTAAATTTAATTTTACCATTGTTCAATCATAATTTCAGAATCTCAATGCTGTACACAGAATCCGTCTCTGCTACTGTCTTTGGAGTGTTTGTTTCTTCATATGATATGTGCTTCAGCATCTCATATACAGCTTCAGAGTCATCATGGTAATTGGCCTGTAAGAAACAGAAGATCAAAAGAACAATGTTGTTTTAAAAAGTATGCTTGAACTGTATGGCCTAGTATAGGCGACCGTGCATGATACTATAATTCACTGACAACCATAGATTAATGATAGGGTCGGGTCAGCTTGAATCTTGAACAATCCCCATCAAGGGTTAACGCTACAGTGTCATAAATGCTTGAGTATATTGAACTTGACAATCAGTGCTAGGATCTTTGCTAATTTTGGACAATAGCACATTGTCCCCTATGATTATAATATCCAGCTTGTTTGAATTTGATGGATTCGCAGTGCTAAATGCGAATCAATTTGGTCATACAATATATTTTAACATATTGGTGAAGCTTTAACTATTACATTTTACTGCAGTACTAAGTGAAGGTGAAGATTGATGTTTTGCAAAATATGGAAAGTTAGAACATCAAAAATCAATCAAACGTTGCTATATTTTAAATGTTTATTACACAATGAAAACAAAGTAATAGGGTTGATATTAACAGTTTTGTGTACAGTAAAAAAAACTGGTGGTTTTCAGATTCATGGTGGTTTGTTTAGAAATTGAAACACTGTAGCAATAATGAATGGTCACATTGGTGCCACTGGGATTGTGGTTTGGGAGAAACTATTTTTATTATTTTGTCGGATGCAGTTGTTGAATTTGACATACTCATTCACTGTTACTAGAGTGAAACCAAGAAATTTTTATAGAGGAATTGAGATATGCCGCCATATTGGGTCGCTCATGGAGCAGAGTTATTGTACCTCCGGATATGTTCGGAGTTTGGCCCGATATCCAGGCAGATCGCGTAAATCTTCACTTCACACATATACAGCATGTGCATTTTGTTTCACGCGCAAACTGTGTCTGTATTTCAAGTAACGTGTATTGTGACTTGCTCTGATCAAAGTACGCCAATTTTCCAGCTAATCCGTTGCGAAGACTCTCGAAGTGTGGCAAACGGAGCCATAAAATGCCGGAGGTACAATAACTCGCCCTTCATGAGCAACAATCTAAGATGGCTGCCGTCCCATAGGATTAACATGGTGGTGAAATCAAAATGGCAGTGAGTACCGATTTCCCTTTTTAAATTCATTGAGTGAAACTTACAGTAGGATGTCTAGAGTGAATCAATATTTAATGTTTTCGCCCTGACTGAGGACTATTTTATTGCAATAAAGTTGAAAGACATTTATAATTAAAATATTATAAAGCAACATGTTGAGACAAAAATTAATTAAGCTGCAAAGATAATGTTTGTAGACCTTTTCATTCAACTCCAAGGTAATGTTTCACCATAGGGAGTAACATGTCAAAAATCTTGGTGTCACCTTAGATTCGTCTCTAACCATGTCCACGCACATTGGCAATGTTTGCAAAACTGTCAATTTTCATATCAGAAATTTATGGCGCATCCGACGTTTCATATCACAGGAGGCCTGTCACAGTGCTGTCCGAGCGCTTGTCCTGTCCCGCATTGACTATGCCAATTCGCTCTTGTACAATGCGTGCTCTAAAGATCTTATGCGATTGCAGCGTCTTCAAAATAAAGCTGCTCGGCTTGTCTTTGCTTGTGGACGGGACAGTCGCTCGGCAGACCTGCTTTCATCCCTCCACTGGCTCCCCGTTAAAGATAGAATTTATTTCAAAATTGCTATGTATGTGTATAAGTGTATTAGCAGCATTGCACCATCGTATTTATCTGAATTGGTTTCATTACAGAGTGTTAGGAATACGTCTGAATGCAGGCAGCGACTCAGATCTTTCTCTGATTCCACCCAGCTGTTCGTTCCACGGTCTCATAAACGTGCTGGGGATTCTTCGTTTCATGTTGCGGCTGCTAAATTGTGGAATAAGCTCCCTGCTAATCTTAGAGAGTCTGTGTCGTTGCCGGCTTTCAGACGTGCACTTAAAACTCACCTCTTTTCTGCATAATTTGTTGGTATATTTTTGTTGTTTGTATATGTTTTAGCGCTGTGTTCTTTGTAGAGCGCTTTATAAATGCTTGGTAATAATAATAATAATAATAACATGAAACAGCCATAATTGACCAATCAGGAGTCGGGAAAACTTACCAAAGCCTCAACCATTTGATGTAGGCTAAGGAGAAGTGTTCTAGATTCAGGTGACAACACTAGCTGGGAGTAGTGAGCATCTAAGATCAAAATGAACCAATTAACCACCTAGAAAGCAAACACAAAAATTGACTGTTTAGTTATTATAGACTCTTAGTGGGAATGCCACGGCCTATACGGGCTCGCACAACTATACAATGCTACAAATAATTAGCCATCAAAACCACCTTGATAAACTATTTTAATAATTATCATAGCGTAATCAACATTTTAAAAGTGTGTCTGATTAATTATATCTCAAAATAGAGCCAAACTATCCTGCTATTTTATGACCATCCCTTTTTCCACTGTAAAAATTTGCCCAAATAAGGCGATTTGGTACCCGTACCCCGTTACTTCATTTGTGTAACATATTAAAGTGTGTTTTAGATTTGCCGGTATTAAGCAATATATGATTCCAATGCTGTCAGTAGTTTTTTGTTTGATTTGCAAAATTATTACTTTATTGCTAAATAGCTTTAAACTTAAATAGCTACTCTAGCTAATATAGAGTATAATTTAATGAAAACAATGGCAGGTCTAATTTTTGAGTGAAATATCTGATGCTGCTCCGAAGTTAGATCTAGAGTGGCCCACTCGGGAAAGAGAGATGTTTGTAAAGATAGCGGGACACTTTTCATTTGTTTTATGTTGTTATTAAATCAGACACACTTTTAGTAGTTCAATTACGTTATGGTAATAATTAAAATAGTTTATAAAAGTGTTTTTGATAGTTTTTTTTAGCATTGTATGGCTGTGCAAGTCTCGTTGGGTGTATAGACCATTGTCAAATGTGGATTTGGATTGATTTTTTTTAAATGATGACATTAGATCCAATTCTTGTAATTGCTTACAAAAGGACATAAAACATACCTTGCTTAAGTGCTCAACAAGCAATCAGTCCATAATTGTGCATTGAACGCTTACTGATGTGGTACGTACGTAAGCTTGCATGGTGTTGTTGTCTGCAGAATTATTTGTTGCATGCAGATTACTCAATAAATTCTTATTTCCCTAACAGGTGATGCTTGCAAAGCCCCAGTTAGATTATGATGCCCTATACTGTAGGACAGCCAGCGGCCTTTTGCGTCAAATTATTAAACATTACGCGATGTCCCGCGTAGCCTTACGCAGCAGTTTTTGCAAGCAAAAATAACCAAAAATGATAAATAGTTTTCAAAAATATTGTTTTCAAATTTGAGTTCTTGAAAATAAACGAATTGAATGGGATTGTGTTGTAAAGGCTTCAAATTTTATGGTTATTTAAAATAATTGAGATTGAAGATATTTAAAAACTTGATCATAACACTTTTGTCCCAAATTTACTGCAAGAAAACTACACAGAATTACCTTCAAAACCGATCCTGTCGAACTGCACTTCATCTATATTTTCAAAATAATGAGGTGTCCATCTCTGAATTTCTGGAAATATTAAGATCTACTACGGATCTACAACCTCTTCTTAGTTTTTCCTAAATCCTGTTGGATAGTTGACAAGAAAGGATTTTGTTGATATTTATTTGATTTCTCAATATCATGTCGCTATTTTTACCCCATCAGCCTACTTCTTAATTTTTGGTGGTATCGCGTTTGCGTAATTAAGAGGATAACGCGTAAATTCTTCCGCGTTGCGCTACCCCACGCGGGTTTTCTAAATATCGCGCAGTGGAAAATACGCGTTTGCCTCTCAAAGACAGGTAAAAATGGCTGTAAAATGTGTATGATCGCAGTCTAATGTTGTGGTTATTTATTGTTTATTTCATTCTTTCCTGGAGGGTGCCCATCTCTGGAAATAGGCGTCTTTTATAAATCAAAGTTTGTTCTGGCGAATTAAGATAATGTTGAATACTGTAGAGCGTTGGATATTTTTCTATTCAGAGAACAAAAATGTAAACAAACCTTTTAGTTTCAAGTCATAATTTTACAACAAAAGCTTTGGATGAAGATTGTACAATTATAACTGAACTTTATCTGTAAAGAAAATATGGGTTATGGGTTTCAAAGAGTATTTCCTGAACTTTAATGTGATAACTTTAGAAATCCAGGGTGATAAACAGAATTGTTTTTTTTTTTGATTAAAGAAAATATATAAAAATATCGCGGGAAACAGCATCATCTTCGACCCCAAAAGTGCGCAGTTCAGTGCTGAAAAGTCTGCGTGTTAAATAATTTTGTTGGCATCCTTTGATCTCGCGTTTTGGCTGTCCTACTGTATATTGTAAGTTGCAAGACCCAAAGCCAGGTTTTGTATTTCCTTAGAATGCAGAAGATAAACCCGATCAGAAGAATCCCCAAGTAGCCCTAGCTCCCCTCCTATAAACTTACCACATTTGTGGGCAGGCTGAGTGGATCATCTGCACTGATTGTGTTCAGTCTATAATACAAGTACCTCAGTAAAACCTGCCATATAAAACAACCATCGGTAAAAGTGAGAATTTAAATCAAATATGACAATTGATAAAGAACTCTTCAGTCAGGTTATGATTTCAGGAATTTTAGTGCTCAAGATTCCTGAAAATATTTCGGGCAGGTTTCAGGAATCCTGTATGGTTCTTGTTGATTATAAATTAAGACATCAAAGCCCGTACAAAATATTGAACAGAAGCTATAAGCTTATATCTCAACAATATCTCACAGTCTTTGGTTCTCAACACATGTTTTGAGAAGAACACATATCTTATAAAACCAAACAGGGTCCACAAATGGGATGCTTTTCAAGCTTTTTCAAACATCTCACATGTGAGAATTTAGTCATTTTGCATTGTTAGCTTTACTTAAAGTCTGTTTCTGTTAACAACAAACATTTTTGTGGTTTTGTTTTACTTTAATCTTAAAGTTTTGTCAACATAGTAAATTGCTCTAAATTAGTCTAGACAGTTTTTTGTTAACTGATCTCCCAAGATCTGCTTCAGCTAGCCATGCTAGTGATGTGTAGCCTTCCTCGGAATTTAGTTAAGCTTTTGGTTTTTTTAGTGAACTTAGCTTTAAATATAAGAATTTCTTTGGGAAAGTAAGAATTTTTTTCTTACTTTGTTGATGAATTAAGCTTCAATGATTCTTGTGTGTTTGAATTCCTTTTTGATAGTACAATAATATCCTTTTACACTTAGTATCATGTTTTTTAAGATTTGAATCAAGTTTATGCACCCTTGGATAAAGCCAGTGCTGGTGTTTAAACTTTTGTGATACAGTTGTTAACTAAAGTAAAACATTCCTTATTGCCCACATATTTTGCTAGCCACACAATGTTTGCTGTTATATTAACAGAAAAAGACTTTAAGTCATTTTAGGAATTGGAGTAAGCTTGTTTTCTTCCCGGGACAGAGTCGACAGAGGCGGGAACTGGATCCTGGAATTTTCTAACAATCTTAATTTTAATACAAGTTTATTTGAAAACCTCACCTCAGCCTGAATACTTACCATAATGTTTTGAAATTTGACCTTCGCTATACATTCCAACATGAAAACATCATTCATGGGGCATTCTAAAACCAAATTACTGTGTAAAGCATCATTAAGGAAAACAATTATCTTTTATAATTCCAAAATATTTATAAAGCAAAGAGAGAGCCTTCTCAGTGTATGCACCAAAACTTTGGAATAATCTACCAAATACCATAAAGAGTTCCTCCACCTTGAACACTTGAAGACTCAATTGAAAACATTATCTCTGGTCATGTGTTACATATTGGGTAACCTTATAAAGCGGTGCAGTAACAAATTCCCTTACTGCACTATATGTTTTTCATGTCGTATTCCCTTATTTTATGTCACATATTAGTAAATTTGGTGTCATATGAGAGAGTAGTATATATATTTTAATAAAATGAACACTGAATGTGTCGAGCTAATTTGGTTATTAATTGGGATTAATTAATGTGTTAATAATTAACTACACAATAAAGGATACATGAGCTGTGCTGACTCTTGAGACACCGGACATCTGGATAACAAACGAGCATGGTCACTAACTTCATCCATCTCCTCCACATCGGAGTGAATCTCTCTGTAGGTAAGAAAGGGACGAATAAATCACATGAGAATAGAAGCAACTGAGTAGAGGTACTTTTTGACTATCATGTTGCTTTGTTGTGTTTAGCTACACAAACGTGTATCTCTTCATGATGTAAGCAGGCCTAGCTGACTATTTAGTGTTGCTGATTGTAGCAGTCACATAATGTTCAAGATACCGAATGCGAAAAGAGTGGAGGAAATTGACTAAATAATGCTACCCCTATCGTCACTAGCATAAGAATTGTCATGTCGATGTATGATCTCAAAGTATGTTTCGGTACTGGCCGTATTATGATTTTTCAGCAGCGTTCAACTACATAATAGTCCAAATTAGACGCAAAAATTTGAGGACCATTCGGTAAATATTGCCCGGCAACCACTTAATAAATAACTTGAGTACTCAATTTTTGGTCATAAGACAGAAAAAGTAAGTTCTTTTTCAATTTAGATTTGACATCTTGGTAAGGAACATCTTGGTAATTATTTCCTTCACTTTATGTCCTTTCTGACTCTTCTTAATGATTGTTTATATACGGGTTATGGTTATGACACAACTTTATGTCGACATAAGCTCTGCCGGCGACAGCACTACAGGACACATATATATGCTGAAATCAACATAAATGCATTTCGTCAGCTGCATCACATACGGTCCTATCTCACAAAATATGTGTTTCAAGAAATATGTGACTTACAATTTTCCATTTGTAATAAGCTTGAAAAACACCGATTGAGTTAACAGGGATGCAAGTGTTCAGGAAATTTCCTGAATTCAAGAAATTTAACTGAATTGATCTTGTTTTCAGGAAATTTTGTCCTGTATAAAAGAATAGCATTTTTTAGACATTTCAGGAAATTTTGACTTCTGTAGCTTGCATCCCTGGTTAATCATTACCCGGCAAAAAAGGTGATATCATTACGAAAACACTTTAAACTTTTTAATTTTGTGAAAATAAAAATTGGTTATCTATCCAGCACTGTTTTCTTTAACTGTGAACATATAGATCAGTATGTGATAAATATTTTATGTGTTTTTTCATTAATCACATACTGAATTGTGTGAGATAGGTCGAGATAAGACCGTATGTGAAAACATTAATTTGAATTTATTGCACATTAATCAAATTTGTTAATTTATTAATATCTAATTCATTAAGTAGAAACCAAATCTGAAATTCTGTAATCTTGAAGAGTTTTACGTCAAAGTATTAATTCCCAATTTTCTCAAACATGTCAAAAATACGAGATAGAACCATATGTGATGTAGCCGACAATTTAATTGACCAGAAACAGGTATTCATCTAAAAATGATCCATTTAGCGATGATTAATTATCGACTGGATTGCATAACTGAATGCTATTTACCTGAGAGTGAAGTCAATGATGCAAGCCACTGCACTATCTGGAATATCCTGCATGTTTTGAAGGCACTTGACTAGGATGTCCACATCACCCTGCTCTACTACACATGGTATAAAATCTGGACAAGAACTGGGGACAAAAATGATATTAAATAGTAGTAGTGAATTAAAATCTACACAAGAGAAATTGTCAAACTGACCATCATCTACCAAAAATGATGTACAACTTGGTTATAAGATTTCATGCAATAAATAAATTTCATAATCATAGTCGATTTTTAATACTGTAACACCTCTAGCATATTAAACAGATAAGAATTTAGATGTGGACATGGATCCTCTCAGCATTAAGCGATATCCCAGCATGCATCACATTTGGTATATAGGAAGAATATGGTAAGCACATTTGAAAGGTACACTGTGTAGCAAGCAAAAAGTGGCTAGGGTGCTGAAGCACAATTTAATAGGCCACACCTCTAAACAATTTCAAAAATGTAATGAATATTTTACAATAATCTTGATGTGAACAATCAAACCTACGGTCGCCATTTTGGAAAATTAAGGCTGTGGCCTGGTTGCAGCCGGCCGCAAAAAGTTGTTGTTTAATTGTGCTCCAACGCCTAATACCTTTGATAACTAACTTAACACAGGATGACAACTATGGTGTCGATGGCCTGCCAAAACAAACTTACCTTGCAGCAACAAGCCCAGTTAGTAGAATCTTTGTGAGTCCCTCTTTAGGCCAGAATTTCTTGTCCTTTTGATGCCTGTCACAAACATGCATTAGTATGCTTCCAAGAATGGTTGTCATGTCGACAGAGCCCACAGGCATCCCAGAATCAAGTAATTTTTGCACACAAGTCTTGAACTGTTTGGCAGTTTTTGTCTGAAATTATAGAAAGGCATTTAGATTTGTTATTTTTGAAAACCAATGCATACAGATAAGATATGTAATTCTGGTTATAGACAATCTGTTGTGGTTGTCATAATTTGGTGTTAGCATTTTTTTACAAGTGCAATCAACATACAACCATACTAACACTGTAAATTAAAAAAAATACTTGTTTTAGACATTCTACATATTGTTCTGTTCAAAACTAGTAGTAAAACAAGTACTTACTCCAAAATTAGACTAAAATAAGTAGAAAATGATCACCTTGTATAAAACTTCAAATGAGTACTATATATTAACCTTAAATATTGTGCTAAGAAAATTTTGTGACAAGCACAATATTTAGCATAAAGACTCATCCCATTAGTTGAAATATACGCAACGTTTTCACAACAATCAGTTGTGGCAATATGCAAATGAGCTTTTATTGCATGCAAAAATTCTGAATAGCAAAAATGTGGTCCCTCCATGTAGGCAACATCTATGCACTGAAATAATTAGTAACTCTCCTGAAATTACTTCCCAATGTGCTAGAATCAACAGTCTTTCTATTTTGGGATAATGAGAACAACCGATTGCTCTGTAATATAATCCTGTATGTATTTAGGATTGAAACAAAACACCCTGCCCTACAGGTATTTTTTTATATTTTAGCGTCAAGAACGCACCAAAAAAATTTTTTGGAAAAATTGCGCTCATCTCGCCAAGAAGATGCATATTCAATGGAAGTGTTATGGCTCAGTTGTGTAGTCAATTCATCTGTGATAAGTTATTGGCTCATTCTCCGATAAACCGTGCAACTTTGGTTAGAGAAATGTTGAAATTTCGACTACTAACAACTCATGAAAAACATACAAAATCATAAACTCTTATGGCTTCTGAAGAAGAAAAAGTGCATGGGAGATGTTTTAAAAATACTTGATTTTTAACCATTGTATTCCCTATACCTAATGTTCGTATCTGTCGGTTCGTATCTGTTGGAATCTTTTTTTAAATATTCATTATTGAGAAAATTCGTTTTCTTACATACTTGATCTTTACACTAATTTAGGAGCTTTACACATACTACACTGTGGTGTAGTATTTTGCTCATAGTGTACCGCGTTTTGCGAGAAGGGAGCAAAATGTGCGTTTCGTATCTGTCGCGACGTGACAGTCACATAGGGTATTTTTGATATTAATATCCTTGTAAATCATTACTGTAAATATATAATTCTATATAACATATATGTTATTCAACACTGAAGTTTACTTGATAAACCCAATCGGAATCATCCATCAACAAATTCATTTTCACACTTTGTTATCGATTTTAGAATCTGCTTCGTATGTGTTTGCAATATTGGCGACATGCTTTAAAAAGCTCGTATGCCATATCAAATACTTAATATAATTAAACTTTATATGTCATTATCAATACCTATTATGGGCTGTTTTAACAGCGTGCATTGCGTTTGATATGCCCGAATATTTTAGGAACGGGGGCACATAAAACATAAAAAGTATGGCTGGCGACATGGGGAAAAGTAACGATTTAATCGTTATCTACTTTCCTGGAATGATAAATTGTTTAGCTTCACATATATTACTAATGTGACTCTAATGTATCACCTAAACCACTCAAATCATTTATAATAGGTTTAACAATGTTAAACAAGCAACACGAACATGAGCGACACTAAAACGGCAAAGTTGCACACTTTATCGGAGAATAAGCCTATTAGTAGGTTATTTTCTTTTATTTATTTTTTTCAGACACAGGACATAAATTTAGAGAAAAAGACAGAAAAATGGGGTTACTTTGACCCACCAGTAAAACACCTGTAAAAAGCACAAACAATTGAACTTCCATTAGTAAATCTGTAGTTAAAACTTAAATACTGTTATTATTCAATATTATTACAAAAAAAGTCATAGGAAGTGCCAAACATACAAATCATTGTGTTTATCATGCATTTTGATGGTACTACAACCACAAATATACGCACGTTGGCATATTGTGATAGAATTGTGGTAGATGTTTGGTAGAAATGTGCAATTGATTTTTAAAAATACTTTAAAAAGCCACACAAATCCCAGTTAGGAGTTACTTTGCAATATCCTATCATTACACTAGGTTTATACTTGATTTATAATGTGTGGGACAAAGTAACCCGGGGTTACTTTGCCCACCCAACATTTCAAAGAGAAAGAGGACTTTCCCATTCATTTTTTTCAAAAGAAAAAAAAATATGTGAAAGCCCACGTTGAGTGCTATGATAATATATAACAAACATCAAGAAAAAGTACCTTCTATTACATTGAAAACAAAATCGAATGAAAAAAAAGTGGGTCAAAGTAACCCCAGTTTACGGTATGTTATATGAATATACTCTTACCTTCTGTGCATTGCAAATATCTTGAAAGATTTCATGAGCTTGGTTTGGCGTGCCGTCAAGATCTTGGTTTGGCGTGCCGTCAACTTCCATACTGTCCTCATTGTCATCCTATTTATAAAAAGAGTACACATTTTAGTGTTTATAAAAAGAGACAACTTCAATACATTCCATGACATGACGAGAGGACTGGGCCATACTTTTAGGAGGTTGACATAGTATAATTGTCATCCTTTTTTTAAAAAAAGTACACATTTTAATGTTTATAAAAAAGGTAACTTCAATACATTCCATAACATGACAAGAGAATTGAACCATAATTGGACCATACTTAGTACTTATTAAGATGTTAAAAACTTTTAGATGTTTATTCACTTCACTGGTAGCGTTAGAAGGTTGAGATGGTGTAGTGGTCATATCACTGCCCCTACACACTGCACCTCAAGTTTGAGCCCATACATTGTTGGCATGAGCCTAATACAAGTTTGGTTGCCAATCTATATCAAATCGCAGGATTTCTGAAAAGTAATCAAGTTTGATCCACTTGCATCTGAAATTTGGACTCCCTATTCCACACTGACTTAAAGGCCCAATTGAAATAAGCTTTATACAGGGTATAAATCTCATGAACTATCTTTGGTTTTCATTCAGTAGAATATGCCAACCACATAATAAATGATATTTTATCTAATATACTTGCATGTTACAAGATAAATAGGAAATAAATGGTCAAGCCCTTTTGACAGAAAACAAACAAAATAGATAATCAGTGAACTGTCAGACTGTTACCTTTCTATCTATACTCCATTGTTGACAAGTCAATGGCAGTTTACTCGCTTCCTCAGATCGCATTTGTTTGCCAAACGCCATGGATAAAGTGTAGGGCGCCATGCCTACATTGACACCTGTGATACCATGATTTGTGGATAGCCACACACGATTTGATTCGGAAAGAATTTTGGATACCGTGACATCAATGTTGTCTGTAGAATTCTTCAGTGGATGTTTGGCAACCATGGTGTTGAATTTGGTATCCCAGAGACAAAGATGACCTATGGGGGTATAGAAATACCGAACAGGAACAATTACTTGATTTTTCATTGCCTGTATTTGTCTTATTATTATGATTAATTCTATGACCATTTTATGCCAAGTATACTTTAGGTTCCATCCAAAATTTTTGGGTTAGGGTAGGGTTTGGGTATGTTTAGGGTTAGAGTCGGGTCATAGTTAGTGAGTAAGGGTCAGGTTACAGTTAGTGAGTTAGGGTTGGGTTATGGGTCAAGCTTTTGATTGTACTTAGAGTATTTTTTCCGAATAGGAGCAATTACTGCAAATTAGATGGATTCAAGTTTGGGGGAAAAGTATACGTGTCCCTTTTTAAAGACAAAATTTGTCTTTTTTTTCTGGGGGTTAAAATTGGCCTTAAAGAGCACCAAATCTGAAAATTCAGGAGAAACAATGTAACAAATTTACACACAAATTTTCTAAAAATATATCATTTTTTAACAAAAAAACAGCTGACTTTACATGCTTTGGGCAATACGTAACCAAAAATCTTCAAAAATGAAAATCTTGGTCAGCTGGGCATGTGAAACAAAAAATTGTGTTTTTCACCTAATGGGTAATTCTATGGTCAAATGGAACAAAACTTCACAAAAAGGTAGAGATATTAACAAAATGATAGTGCTTGTATCTACAAATATTTTGTAACACAAATATTTCTTACCTGAATGTTCCCCTTCAAGCCCAACAACACCAATTAAAGATGGTTTGATGTTAGTTATTTGAACCTGAGGTGAGAATAATAAATAAGCATGAAAATTAAATAAATGAATACACAGATAGTATAATAGATCCATTATTGAAGGATGTTACCAGTAATTTGGATGTTGTTTTATTCGTACCAGTGCTAGCGAGTGTTCATCTAGTCAATTTGTTTGAAATCATACACCTATCACATATGTGCCCATCAATAGCAAACCTCCAGGTAAGTCGGCATGCTTCATTTTGATATGTAATGGAAATATTCTGACTCATTTTTTTATATTTGAAATGTTAATGCTTATCTTTATACTTGCAAAATAACAGTTTTCATTTTAACTCCAAAATATTTGAAAAGTAACATTGTCTAGACATAGTGGAATTGCACAAAATGACAACTTCGAACCAAGATTTCTCAGTTTTACAACAAACTCTAAGATCTTAGGGACATGCGTAGCTTAGCGGAAAAGCCCTTGACTGTTAATCACTGGGCATTGAGAAGAGTCGTGGATTCGAGTCTGGTGGGTGGCGTGTGTAGTATCCTTGAGCAAGATACTTACCCTATAGACCTTTTCAAAACACGACTTTCCTGAGAGTTTCCGAAGCTGATTTTACACTTTCCGGCAATTGCCGACAGAAAAAGTGACTCTTCAACACAATAGCCAGAATGTTAAGTTCGCCTTCACTTCACTGGTTGCGTACGAATTTGAACTTGTAACTTAGCGTTTGCAGTACAGAGTCACTTTTAGTTTGATCGCCCTGATGTGACTTAAAATCTTAAGCTTAATCAGCGCAGTTCAGCCGATTTCAAATGGAAATTTCACTCTTTGTGTCGGTGAGCTTGTATATAGTGCCATCAGCCAAAAGTTGTTCAGAATTGGAAAATTTTGTTGACAAAATCGTGCATACTAATGAGCTTGTACGTGATTGGTAGAAAAAATGGCCATATGATCAATGTTCCGGAGACTTCAGAATGGATTTTGAAAAGGTCTATTGTGCTCTCTCTCACACAGGTGTCAAATGAGTACCAGCTTTCTTCAATGCTGGGATGGAAACAGACTCGCTGGGAAGGAGGTGTAGTGATCCTCTCAACGCAAATGTAACACAAAATGTGGAGTCTGGCCCAATCACTTCAAAAGAGAGAAATACAGGCCATCCCCTTTACTTTTTTTTTACTAAGATCTTTCTAGGGTCTATGGCTTTACTTGTCATGCTTCGAAGAATTGTGACTCTACTACAAGAGGGGAGCGTGGCTGAGCGGTTAGAGCACGGGTCTCGTAATACAGAGACTGTGGGTTCGAGCCCCGGGCCGGGCGGTTTTCGTCTCCTTGTTTCCTTGGGCAAGAAACTTTACTCTACTTGCTCCGTGGTCGGACAGTCACGTAAAGCCGTGGGTCCCCTGTGCGAATGCTCCTTCATGGGGCGCTGCATACAGTGTATACCTGGTGAGTCTATAGTGGGCCATATATTCCGTATCATATTAGACCAACCAACCTGTTTTCTTTGTCGCTTGCTGACTATTAACTGGGTGAACATCTCAAGATAAACTCTACTATATGTGGTATATCACTGGGGGAAGACTACATTCATTCATACCATAATCATCTCAATCCTTCCTCCACCCTCCCCCAACACCCCCAGATAATTAGATCAACTAACCTGTTTTGTTTGTCGCTTGCTGACTGGTAACTGTGTGATCATCTCACAAGATAAACTCTTACAATGTGATAAATCACTGAGGGGAAGACTACATTCATATAAGCCACCATCACTCCCTGGAAAAATAGAGTGGATAATTTAGTGTCGATAAAATCAATACAATAATAATAAAAACATAAATAGACCTTCTCAAAACACAACGAGAATTCCTGAAAAAACCGATACACTCCATTAATTTTTAGGCAACTGTATGCCCATGGTCTCCATTTGTTTTGGGAAAATACTTTGCACCATTGCCCTCATGAGCAGTAAATATTGGTATAATAGAACAACATTGTAGCTCTGAGTATCCCCAGTGTGTGGTCATAAGACTTTGTTAAACGGACTCTGCATCAACATAATTGAGCATACTGCATGAATAATAATAATAATAATGAGATTTATATAGCGCCTTTAATAAAGTATGCAAGGCGCTAAATAAAAGGAAAGGGAAAAATTTTAGACAGGAAAAAGATGAGACTTCAGATGGCCCTTGAACCCAAACAATTAACTACAGCCACGAATGCTCAACGGTAACCCATTCCAAAGACGGGGACCAACAACTGATAAAGCACAATCGCCCAATTGCTTCTTGGAGCAGGGCACAGAGAAAGTGATGGTAGATTCAGAATGAAGAGCATACATAGAGCTGAAAATAAGAGGACAAATATTGAGGTGACTTCTGGTGGAAAGCTTTAAAATGAGAGTTTACTCTATGGCAAGCTGACAAAATGATGCATCAAAGGTTGTTAACATAGGCCTACCCAATCTCACTTGTTTTCCAGGTATCATACTCAAGTTTCTTTATTCAGATCTACGACCATACTCCCATCTTTTCTTTCAGCCTAATTTTGAATTTACATGTATGTTTACTTACACACTGAATGCATGTATAACTGATCAGCACTGCTACAAAAACTTGCTGCATGTAATGTACTCCCACTGGGAGTCTCTAATGGTATTCTGTAGATCTCTCTTCCTTTCCCTGATTGATTTACTTCTGGTACTAGAATGATGCATAAACTTCTTTGCTGCAAACAAATAAAGTAAATGATTAATTTCACATAAATATATTCATACATACATAAGGATTGGAATTGTCAAATCCTTGATACAGGAGTCCAAGACCAAATCTGAGCCATAGACCGACCTACAATGATGTCACTTATCCCACAAAATGGCGGATATCGTCTTTACCCACAAAATGGCGGACTTCATCTTCAAAAAGTTTTCAGTTAAAACTCTCGAAAAATTGATCATCTTGACACATTATTTGAGACTTGCCAGTAAAACAATGTATTCTATTACCTTTCTGATATACTGGTTTCAAAATATAACAAGTATTCATAACAAGTATTCACTCCAAAAAATCACAATTTATCTCATCGAGCGCAACACATGGAAAGGGGAAAATTTGATTTGTTTACGTTCGTCACGACTGTAGTACAATACTGCGATTATTACCGCTACGAACAATGACCGCTTCTGATTTACGCTACATCTGGGAAGTTGAGTCAGAGTAAGAGATAAATCACCCGGATGCTTAGATGGCTCTATTATTATGTTGGGGAAAAAATCAAAAGTGCAGGGTCATAATGCAACAGCATTTTCTGAGGAATCGTGATAGAGACATTAGTTGGAAGTTGCTTTCTTACCACTGTATCAGAATTTATAATGAAAATAAATGAGTGAAGAATTCACTGGTTGCGTACGAATTTGAACTTGTAACT
>JXSR01S023526.1:25769-44528 GCA_000969725.1 Ophiothrix spiculata | reverse complement strand
ATTTTAATTATGATTGGGTTTAACAAGCTAAAAAGTCCAAAATGTGCAATACTCGAACTTTTTGAAAATATTCGAGGGAAAATTGGTTTACTTTTTAATTCGTTAATCTCCTGCATCAAGCATGCCGGAGCAATTTTTCCACACGTGTTGTCAATCGTATACTTTGCGGTGATGCACACAATTTAATAACTTCAAATTTTATCCGAGTCTCTTCTTATCACAAATAAGCAGGGAATGTCGGTTATCATTGCCGACATATCATATACGTCGTATATTATGCAAAGAAACTAGACAAATTAATTTTTACCCCTTAACCCCTTGTTATACAGTACGATTTTCAGCTACATTATTCATGTTATTCGGACGGGGAAGGGGGTTGTTGCATCATCCCCCCCCCCCGACTCCTATAAGTGGTACTAATCATGGATAGGTATTAATCCCTTCTTTCCATTGATAGAAAAATCAAGGTAATCCGTTAATGTATTGCGCAATTATGACGTTTTAATTACCAACCCGGAAAATCTGCATTTGTATGGAAAATATACTTAACCCTAAAAGAGCCGGGGGGGGCGCCGGAATCCGCCCCCCCCCCTTCCGACATTTTTTGTTATACCTCCGCCGGTTGTTATTTTTTCGCGCTGAAACTTCTTGACTTTTTTTCTTCAAGCCTTGCGCTTATTTTAAGATCATTTTTGTGAAAATCGGACTTAGGGTTGGGACGTGGTGTTTCGTAATAGCAAGCTGGGTCAAACGAAAAACTGACCGAAAACTCATTTTTAATGGGAATTACACACAAATCGTGTTTTTTTCTTTTAGGATACCCTTCCACTTTGTTTTATCTTATTTATTTGATTTATTTGGAGCAAGAACATGTGTAAGATAACTTTGACACACATCATTGCTAAAAAATGCAAATTTTACTTGAAAAAATAGCAAAAAAACACGATTTTGGCGATTTTTTGTGATTTTCGCGATTTTTGACCGACGTCACTTATGACGTCACTGTGACGTCATACAAGGTCCGATTTCAATTTTGTTGGTACCAATGGACTCGTGAGGGTCATAGCTATCCACCAGTACCCTACGTGATGTTTAGTCAATCGGTTTCAGAGATCATAAGGGGGGATTCCCCCTCCCCCCCTAGCTGTGAGGTAGGTCGAAAAAGCCCGGCTCTATAAGGGTTAAAAATCAAATTGTTCTAAAACAAACATCGTTGGAATATTAGACTTTTATGTGGTTTTTGCTGAATAAATAATGTATAAAATTACTAGTTTTACCTAAATAGCAAGTAAATGGATATCTGCTAAAAAAACCGGCAAAAAATATACATTTTAGAAATCACAACCCCCTCCCTTTGTTGAACTAGGGTTAAGTCTAATGTATTTTAATCATGGGACACCGCATTCTTCCCTGAGTATCGCGTTCCACGCGACTAACGCGACTATTTTTTAATAAAATATAAGACATAAAGTATAACCAAAGTGTGGGTTCGTTGTTGTTGTTACCGACTTTTCGAATAAAGGTGTGATGGATAGTAGACGACAATATTCATTAACCAAATTCTGTTCTTCAGCAACTGAAATTTATTCATGTTACCTCCTATAACTATCAATGAAAATTCATTATTGGTCTTACAACCCAACTGTGTGACTTCCCTTACAGTCTCTTGCTGGGAGTAATAGCTCCGGGTGATTTCAATCTGACTGACAATATTAGAAGGTTGAGTAAAGCATCCCGATAAAGTCCACTCTCAGAGGAGCGTCCCTTGGCTAACGATAACGCAATAAAATGTTGCGACTAACACGGGTCTCTGGAGCCTGAGGAAGTATACCTTTCGAAATTGTACACCGGTATTATATTTGGTTACTCTTTGCCGTGTAATAAAAAAGGCGCGAAATCTTCATCGTCTGCAAAGAAAAAGACAGATAGAAGTCTTGCCTTCTGATTGTTTGTACAACCGCATCTCCAGAGAACAACTTAATCAGTTCAGCTGCTGCTCAAATGAGTTTGAAGGAAGAGTGTTAGCGAGTTAAACAAGCACTAGACGAGTATTTCTTTCAAACTTGGCTTTAGATGACGATATTTTTATCTTTAATGTATGGTATAAAGTGTGGTTGATTCAGCTCTAGGTTATTGAGTACCGGAACAATGGGAGCAACTGTGTTATCGATGTCTCAAGTCGAATCTTACCCGATAATTACGGCTGATACTTAAGAAGGCCCGTACCTTCCACGTTATCATAACATAGTTTGATTCAACGTAACTCATAAAAACACTGATCGTGTATTACCTCATTTGCAGTATGTTCAGTTGAATCTTTCAGTAGGCACAATGCAATACTTCTTTAATTTTGATTAAGTTACCTATCGCCTTAAATCAGAAGGAAGCTTGAAATTTTTAATTGTGGCTGAATTATTTTAATATATTTGACTAAGATTTTTAGGGGAAAATGTACATTTATCATGAAGAACAACACAAAAAATTGCAATGTCTTAACCAAATGCTGAAAGTATCATCTTTGGTTATGTGCAAATTCGACACAGTCAGTATTTATTTCAGGTATAACTATTTTTCTAAGAGATGTGTGCTGAGTCACGTGACTTCGAGCGATTTATATTGTATTCAAAAACGTGCCGCAATATTTTATCCGAACATAAAGCTCTCTATTCAGCAAAATATAAGATAATAGTTGAACTATTTAACAAAACCTTATAAGTAATCATTGGTAATTACATTTTTATGTAATCTTAAATTTCCAGACCCAACTTTAGGCTTAAGGTATCTTTTGATAACTAGGTTTCATCTTGCAAGTTCTGTTTCTCTCCCAAAACAAAGCATTTGCAAAACAACTTATCACACTATGTAACAGGCATATAAACATTACGTACTTGCCTAATCCTAGATACTTTTAACACATAGGATGTTTTTCTGCTCTGTTTATTATCTGTACCGTATAATTTCATTTGTTTGGATTAACGGTAACAAGAAAATCCACCTTATATTAGCGCCACCTTTGTTAAGTACATCTGTCACATAATATCCCGCATAATTTGCAGACGACCAAAAACACCAAATCATTTTTTACAGATTTCTTTAGGGAAAAAACTGGAATCACCTGTCATATGAGTAACAATTCTTTCTTCCTTTTTGAACAACAAAATGAAAATCTTTTTTCTGATAAAAATTTGTCAACTTGTGATTTTTTTAAATAATCTGGAAGCATGTTTAGCAGACGACACTCCTCATTCATATTTATCATATATGCTCACCTTGCTCACGGAAAGGGTTAATATGCATATAAGTCCAGATAGGACAGTTCTTCATAACAGGTGTCTTAGGGCATTTGATAGAGTAAACACTTGACTTTAAACCAAACTGGATTGAATCATATTTTTCAAACATCGGACAAAATAAAGCAATGATTATGTTTCACATCATAGCGTTCTTTGAATAAAACTTGAGAAGGGGACTTTTTATTGGCTTTTATGACATTATTCTTATTGCATAATTGTAATTAAAAAAAGACTACATTTTGTCAATAATTGTCACGCGTAGACACAAATCAAAGATGAGTTCCTTCTATACATTAATAAAAATTTCTTGGACAATGTAAGCAGAAACACATGGTAGAGGTGACATTTAAAACGGGGCCCTGCACTAAGAAAAGAGGCGTAAATGAAAGACCTAAAAGTACTTTAAACAAAATTAATTTTTCATTCGGCCACATGTACTTGGAGCAATTATCTTATTGGCCGAATCTTACCCCGAAGGATAGCTATCCGTGTGCCGATTTGGTTTCAACAACTTGTAATATTATGAAAGGCAATGAAGGTGTTTATTGTGTCAGGGATGTACGTTGAAAGGATAGAATGCTGTTATTGTGTCCAATTTTTATTACCTATATGTAATTTTTTTTTGTTTTTGTTGTTTTGTTTTGTTTTGTAGTTTTGTTCTTGTTTTTTTAATCAAAAGATTGAAAGATTTTGAGGTGACAAAAATCCACCCAAATATTTGATAAAAAACGTAACTTTTGTTTTACAAAACCGATTGAATTGAAACAAAAGGTATCTGAAAGTTCAATTCGTGGAATATTAAATGCAATGTTTACTTACTTTCACAATGTCCGTTAAACCAAAGAAAATTGCATACAAAGATTGTAAGGTTTTTCTGGGACACCCTGTAGAACAAATTTACAGCTTTAAAAGATGTTATTTTCCCAATACGTCTTGAGCATTTTGTAAGCATTTCTTAAATCTCAGGTGTTACCTTTAGATGTCATTTCTTCCTCATAAGTTGATAAGTTTTAGATATTTCTAAAAGAATACCTGATCCAGACCCCTTAAATCTTGCACTTGGGGTACATATTCTTTCATAAGATTAAGACTTAAAGAAAGAGCGATATTACACAAATATCAATATATGTATGTCATGGAGTGTCATTTCTAGTTCCAATTTCTCTTGAGAATAGCAGATATCAAAGATGATTAAACCCTAAGTAAATATAATTTCATTACTACATGACGGTTAAAAGATGAGAAGACAAATGTTAGCTTAATTACTTGGGTACTATGAAAACATGTTGGTGCTGTAGCTTGAAAGTTCATTTCAATAGATATCAGTTAAACAATCATATACATGTGACTGCTTGGGGTTTTGGCGGGAAATCTGTCCTCACCTAGTCATGCCACGGAATTGAGGGATTGCTTGATATGTTACAAACATTATATCAAGATTTGCTGAAGACCAGATTATATGCATTTTGGTGCGAAATCTTTCCTCACCTTGAGCATGTTGAGATGTCATGCAATTGCGTGATAAAACAAATTAAGGGTACAAATATTTTAACTCGGAGATTTGAACAAGAAAAATATATTTAGGCGCGAAATCTGTCGTCACATGGAAGTGTCACAAAATTGCGATTTTGTGTTATATCACAAAGTGTACTATAACATTGCATATCGGTATTTGTGAAAGACAAGACCATCTTCATTTTGACAGGACATCTTTCTTCACCTGAACTGTCACTGTATTGTGATTGCATATTACAACACACAAAGTATACAAATGTTGTATATCGGAGATTTGCGCAAAAACTGTAACTGCATTTTGGCGTCAAATCTTTCTTCAGCTAGCTTGAAGAGTCACAGAATTGACATTGCAAAATAAAACCAAATTTGACCGTCCATCTCTTGCAAAGTTTCATTTCAAGAAATTTATGAAATATATCTGATTATTTTGAGAAATTTCATTTCACTTTTTTTTAAATATTTGCCAAGACCATTGTTAATATAAGGATTAAAATAACACCTCATTTACTTGGCATTTCATTTCAAGAAAATGTATGAAATATATCTGATTATTTTGAGTCACAGAATTGACATTGCATAATAAAATCAAAATTTGACGGTCTATCTCCTGCAAAGTTTCATTTCAAGAAAATGTATGAAATATATCTGATTATTTTGAAGACAATCAACAGACAACAATACTGATTTTTGAATAAGTTTATCTCAGTTACACGTTTTACTCCCTGACAACCTTTGACGGACCATAACTTGACTTCTGGATATCGATTGAAGTTCATTGAGGTGTTAATTTAATCCTTATATAATAATGGTTTTGGCAAATATTTAAAAAAAGTGAAATGAAAGAAAAAGCAATTTGTTTTCCGCGACTGATTATTTGTCTCCTTACTCCTTCAAGTATACTCCTTGCACCTTTTGACTCGATCCGTACTCCTTGTCGCATGCCCCTTGCTCCTTTTGACATGCTCCTTGCTCCTCAATGCTTGCTCCTTACTCCTTACTTTGCTAGTTTTTGCTCCTTTTTACTCCTCTCTACTCATTTTGCTCTTTTGTACTCCTTTTCTGCTCTTTTTGACTCGTTCTTGTTCATTTCTTGCTCCTTTTTACTCTTTATTTGCTCTCGGACAGACAGTTTTGCAAGACGAATAGTTTGAGACCATTCTGAACAAAATCGGAGACTTTTGAAATTTTGGACTCCCATAGGGCCAATTCCGTGACCTGTGATATGACCTTTCACATTTTTGGCTCTAACTCCAGAACCATATTTCAGACATAGGTAAAAGTATACTTTTTCTGCTTCCTTGTGATGAGAGGAACATGTTGGTGTGGTTTTGAACGAGATTTGACTAGTAACATGTTATGGATGTCATTTTGGCGGCCATCTTGGATTTCTCAAAATGCTCAATGGTGCGGTTTTTATATCATTCAGTTCTGGAATCTATGGGTCTCAAAGATTAAGAATCAGTCAAGAACAATTGTGCAGACTCCATTTTGTAGTCACGACCAAAATCAAGGTTTTTCCCACAGACTATATACAATTAGCATCAGTAAAACATTAAAAACCCGCCTTAATATCTGACGTCAGTAACTTTAAGCTTTCTCAGAAAAACTACCGGTAATATGTTAATCTTTTTTTCAATAATGATAAGAACTAATTACACCTACTGAGAGTTATACACAAAAGATACTGATGAATTGATACAATATAATTAATAAAATCAAAGTAAAGGTTTGATGAGCACAATTGTTTTACTCTCATCAATTTGATGTGCGATAATGATGTTGATTTATTTTTACAATGTATCTAAAGTATCAATTTAATGAGCACTATTGTTTTACTGTTACCATAGGAACCGATCTACGTACATTTCCCTGCTGTCGATGATTTGACAAATTAACGTGAGAAACATGCGTTTTCTTGCTTATCTACCCAAAAATCAGCCTCGGCTAGCGATTTTGGTGAAACACCTCTTCAACTTCATCAAAATTGGTCGAACTGGCGCAATGTTATAAGGGCCGCACCATTAGATTTCCAGAGGGAGCAGGAGGTTTTTTTGAAGAAAAAAATCCCCCTCCACAAGCAGAAAAAAAAAAAATTCCCACCTGAACATAGAATAGGCAGAAAAACAGTAATTTCCAGGGGGAAAAATCACTCCCGAATGGGGCGCGACAAAAAAAATTCAACCCGAACCCAACTTCCTGCTTCCCCCTGGAAATCTAATGGTGGGTTCCTAAGCTTTAGATCATATAGAGGGAACACTGCTTTTCAATAAATCCTAAATATGTAGCTCAGATGGACTTATTACACAGAGGCCAAACGACTAGCACAAGATAGACCCCGAACCCAACTTCTTGCTTCCCCCTGGAAATCTAATGGTGAGTTATAAGCTTTAGAGGGAACACTGATTTTCAATAAATCCTTAATATGTACCTCAGATGGACGTATTACACGAAAGATCAAACAAAACTCATAGAGATAATTTGTTATATATTTAAAAAGAATTAATTTCATCAAAAAAAAATTGTTTGCCCATCACAGGTGTAGAAACAAGACATTTATCAGATTTGAAACTAGAAACACTGTTTTCACACCATTTTGTCCTCTGGAGAAAAAATAAAAGTTGGTAAAGAATAGTAATTTTCGGAAAAAGAAATACCATGTCGGTAAAAAAGTAGCGTGAAGAATCTAGGCCAGTCCCTTTAAGTAAGAGCTTTATTGCATTATGTAAATATCGCAGTAGCACTCTATCATTTACCACTTTTATTTATTAATAATTTGTAAAAAAATACTTTGCAAGCATGCATAAATTAGCGCAGAGATTCTCCTATATTGGGTATGTACTTTTATATGTTTCTCCCATGAATCAACAATAATTTGAAAAAAAGAAAAAATACAGATGCATCCTTATTGAGTGTATGTTATTCATGACACACACAACATATAGATGCTTTTTATACTTTTTGGGAGATATGGAGCTCTTTATCAATTTTGAGTTAGGTGACCTTGAACCTCAATAACGCTTTTTGTCAAGAACTTGTTTTGCCACAGAAAAATGGATAAAAAGCACATGTGTGCTTTCCTATACTAAAACATGTGGAATTAAATTCGGGATCGAATTTAATCGTTTGGATGGTAATAATATCTAATATCTACCAAAACAAACCTGATAAGCTAAACAATTCCAAGTCATAGGTGACAGGGGACGCTTCATTTTAACAATTTATAGCATTACTTTAATAGAAAAAAAGAGACATGTATTATATGAGTGCTTTTTCACATGAAAAAAATTGTAAATTGGATATAAGTATTCAACACTTGTTCTTAAATTTCTTTCTTTAGAATTGTGTTAAGAACCAAGTATGTTATCGTTCAAACGCCTTGAAGCACTTTGACACTAAGAAGACAGGGTATTTGTTTCAACCGAATGGGTCCAATTCCAATGAATTGCTCGGTACATAAGAATACACCTAATAAAAATGTGCTCTTTATCTGTCACTACATATACGGTTTTTCATGATTAAAACATTCCTCTTCATGTATCCCGGCTAAGAAACAACTTCTGTTTCACTTAACAAGTATCACCACACCATTCAATAAGACCATGTTAATAAACATGACAATTTTATTCTGGCACATCTTTTAACAAAGACTTTGATATCTTATACAGGAGATACTGAAGTGACTTTATGGCATTTACTTAATAAAGACAGGTCAGTCAAAACTGCCGTTTTGTCAATCTATAATATGTAGGTCACATTGTGTGACTCTCACACCGACCAAACAGATTGTCATTCCCGGCTGGCTTTTAAACAATCCAGTCGTTATTCATATGTAACCTTCCCTAACGCTTTATTCCCTTAATTGCCTACTATAATATTAATCAAAGACCTGATTTGAAAGTAATATTTCGATATAAAGACACTTGTTTTCAATTTTTTATGTAATTGAGAAACACTGTGATTTCAAGTTGTTTTTCTATGGTTAATTTTAACGCCCTTCGGGATTACTTGAATAAAACGTGAGTTAAAGGTTTGCTTGTCAAAACACGACTTTGCATGAATATTTGAAAGATGTTTTCAATTTATATTCTGTGTTGTAGCGCTTGAATTGTTATTTTATCTCTGAACAGGAATTTCGTGTCGATTAGTTATAAAGTTGGTAAAGAGAGTCGAGCATAAGTTGTATTCAGTCACTGTTACTTTTAAAGTCACAAAACTGGCCTTATTTTACAAAATGGAATAATTTTGAACTTTTATCTTATGGTCTTATATAAAACAAGAACGGAAAATGAGATATTGTCTTGAATAGCTTTTATTTATCTTTTTAATTAGAAATCTATCTCATACACATATTTAGGGTTTAGAATACACTGGACATCTCACTATTTAAAGGTTATTCTTTCGTTTTAATTTTAGCCATTTCTGTGTAACACTACAAATCTAAATTGTTTTTATAAAATCTTGAAAACTTTTCCAGAAAACAGTTCATTACAGTAGACAATTGTCCATCGAAATAGACTTTTTATGTTTTTTCTGGATAAAGTTCAGTTTTTAAGAATTTATAAAAATCAATTTAGATTTTACTATGTTCTGTGAGTTTCTGTGCTGTTTACTTCCTTATCATGCTTAGGCTATGTCGTTCAATGTCGTTCAAGAGGAACACGACGGCCTTCCACACAGAACCTCAGATCTTGAACAGTCAGCCCTGTATCCTCTGATAGTAGGTTTATATAATTCTTTCTGGGAGATCCTCTAGCTCTGTCTTCTCAACCTTAGCAGTATAAGAGTATTTTAATTATAAGTGAAATCGAGGCTGTAGTCTCTTTCAAGTCAAAAGAGATTGACCAAACCTATACCGTCTCTTAACTGTATGATGAGGCTTTCCCACAGAACAGAGTCAGTTTTCTTCAGCTCAGATTTGACATCTTCTCCGAATAGACGAAGCTAACCACGGAGCCTGCATTAACCGTAAGATATTTTTGTCATCATATGAGCGGAAGAAACCTCAAACGTTGAAATACTGCAAACACTCTTTCAAAACGTACGTCCAAAATTATTTGAAAATTGAGATGACTTGTTCAGCACGAAAACAGTGTGTGAAATAATGAATAGATAAGATAATTTATAAAATGGTCTTGTATTATTTGTGTTATGCATGGTTTATATTTACCATGTTTTTTGACTAAACCAAAATACTTCTCTTCAAATTTGATATACCTGTATTCTTGACGCTACCCTCTTTGCGACCGAATATTAAAATCTACAGATCCTACCATTTTTACACTCTTCAAAATCTACTTTTATAAATCTAACAATAACAGGTTGTGTTAAGCAATTGTGAAAAATTTGTCAAAAAGTAATTTTAGTTACAGTAATTTATGAATTTCTTGCCATTCAATCTAAACTGAATTCATCTCTCATGATCTGACCATTACCAGACAGAAAACAAGATGGTTCTCCCTGCCTAATTTCAATCTCCTCAGAGATAACTTCAGTAAAAGGTTTGCTTGTAAAAACACGAGTCGTCATGAATATTTAGACACTGTAGCTGTAGTCAATTTATATTCGATGCAAAGAGTCTTCTCGTGTTATTCTTGTCTCTTGACCATGTTGACGGGAAGTCCATCCCGACTGGTTACAAGGTAGTTAGATGGACTGTTATTTGTCACTCCGATAGTCACTCTTACTTTAGAATTGATTAAATCCTTTGGATTTTCTTTTATATATTGTCATACTAAGGAAAGCCACTCGTTTTATCTTATTTCTCTCTTTCTATATTATTTTTTAAATTCTGTATGTCCGACGAATAAAATGCCGATAAAGTTAACCACCGGGTTAAGGTATGTGTTGTTGTTCTCTATACCAGTTTTCGTACGATTTTTTCGTTATAGAATAAATGCAAATAAAATGTATTCTATGAGTTTTCATCATCAAATTGTCGTTCTAATCCAAAAGTGTTTTAGGATGTAAGTGTAAATAACTTAAACACGGGTAATTGTTGCATCGAATATTTGATGTAACAAATAACTCTCAGATCCACCTGCCAGATACTATTTGTCTATTCACAATGATGAAGCTTTCGTAACCTTATTGTCTTTATCCTATGGTTTATACTCTAACAACATGTTACTCTTGGTGCAAGACAGAGTAAATCTTACTCTCAATCGGACTGAAGTACTGCACATGAGAGTGAACAAGGCAATCTTTCTTGCTTTTAGTGCTTTTTAGTTTCTTAAGAAATAAAACTGCATTATTTTCGAGTAAAATGAAATCACTCCGAGAAAGAATGACAAGTTCACTCTTTCCTTTTTAGAAATAAAATTTTGGGTTTGTGTACTAAGGCGACGAAAACAAAAACACTGTTTTACGGGCCCGACCGATGTGGGAGGATTTTTTTTTTGGTTCTTGCAAAAAAAAAAACCATTTTCGAAAAAAAATCGCCCGACCGACCGACTCTGCTTGAAAGGTCCGCCAGCCCGTAAAACAGGGTTTTTTCGTCTCCTAATGTTATTTGATTCGGTTTCTTAAAATAAGTAGTTTTTATTTTACTGGTTAACTTCTTTTGTGGTCAATTGTTCTGCACAGTAACTACACTGTGAATGAGCTGTTGTCACTTGCAGGGCGCACAGTGATAACAACACAGGTGATCCATTATGCAGTCACCATGCTGCCAGACTGGCTGCTGGCAGTTGTCAACAGTGACTGCACTGTCACTGCACAGTCACTGTACAGTATAGTGACAACAACAAAGATGATCCATTCTGCCACCATGCTGCTGGCAGTTGTCAACAGTGACTGCACTGTCACTGCACAGTCACTGTATAATGACAACAACAAAGATGATCCATTCTGCCACCATGCTGCTGGCAGTTGTCAACAGTGACTGCACTGTCACTGCGCAGTCACCGTGTAGTGACAACAACACAAGTGATCCATTATGCAGTCACCATGCTGCTAGCAGTAACTGCACAGTCACCGTGTACTAACAACAACACAAGTGATGCATTATGCAGTCACCATGCTGCTGGCAGTTGTCAACAGTCACTGCACCGTCAACAGGGAATGCATTGTAACTGCACAGTCACATTGTAGTGACAACAACACAGGTGATGCATTATGCAGTCACCATGCTGCTTGTAGTTGTCATCAGTGACTGCACTGTTAGCCCTGGAAAAAATCGAGTACAAAAATAGTACAACATTCCTAAGGTACACATTTGGAACACAATTATAGTACAGTTTTAGTACAAATATAGTACAATTTTTTGTACTATAAATGTACTCAAATTGTACTATAATTGTGTTCCAAATGTGTACCTTAGGAATGTTGTACTATTTTTGTACTCGATTTTTACTAGGGAGTGCACAGTCACCGTGTAGTGACAATAATATAGGTGATGCATTATGCAGTCACCATGCTGCTAGCAGTTGTCAACAGTGACTGCACTGTCACTGCACAGTCACCGTGTAGTGACAATAACATATGTGATCCATTATGCAGTCACCATGCTGCTGGTAGTTGTCATCAGTGACTGCACTGTTTCTGTACAGTTACCGTGTAGTCATTATGCATCACGGTAACAAGTGGAACATTGCCATTTTTGCCTTGTGTATTTTTGTTACAGTCTTGAAAATTTAAGATTATTTGACATTGTCAGAGGCTTATAAATTTACTTTACTGTGATTCTTTGGTGGATTTAACTAAATAGATTAATATCACATTCAGAATTAAACATCAGAATCAATAATATATGTTGCAGTTTGTTATTCCTGTTATTGTTATTGTTGTTTTTGTTGTTGTTTTTGTTGTTGTTGTTGTTGCTGCTGTTGGTGGTGGTGGTAGTGGTGGTGGTGGTGGTGGTTTTGGTGGTGGTGCTGCTGCTGGTACTGGTGCTGGTGCTGATGGAGGTGGTGGTGGTTTATTTTAGTTGTTGGTTGTTTAGTTTGTTAGTTTGTTTGTTTGGTTTTTGTTTATTTTGTTTATTTGTATGTTTGTTTGTTGTGTGTTTTGTTTTTACTTATCGTTTCGTTAAATGGATTGATCAGCATTTATGTCACCATTCTCCAACTACAAGTTTGTAAAATATCATAAAACATTTTCCCGTTGATTTATATAACAATAGACTCACCAGGTATACACTGTATGTAGCGCCCCAAGAAGGAGCATTCGCACGGGGGACCAACGGCTTAATGTGACTTCCGAACCTCGGAATAAAAGAAAAGGAAAGGTTTTTCTCATTGATACTGTCGAGAATATAAACTATATGCTAGCCAGTGTCGTTAATGCTAAGGTCACAAATAGCAGCGTAGTCGGCCAAGCTCCGACCGAGATGGCACGCCACAACAGACAAAACCCACACGAGCATTAACGATGTGTATTGCTGTAAAATTGTGTTGAATTTTGTCCACTGTAGCGTGCCTGCTCGGTCGGAACTCGGCCGACTACTCTTTCTAAATGTGACTTTAGCACCTGAAACATAGACAAACATTCCCACTGACCTCAGTAGGAGAGCGATTGAGTTATTATATCATGTTTGAATCAAAAGTCGAAACTTTAATTATATTGTGATTATGAAATGTATATTTCATGTTTCATAAACATGTATATGTTATGTTAATGATGGCAAAGTGAGATAGCAACATAGCAACATAGATTATTACATGTCATAACGCGATAAGAGAACATTATCTATGTTGAATCAATATTTAAGTAGTTGTATAGAGTAACACTTTCTCATTGAATATCTTGACTAATGTTAATATGGTTAACAGATCTCTATCTCTTGTACGTCAAAGAATGTTACTACACATGTTAGGTTATAACGCGTTCACATTATTTCTTATTTTTAGTGTCTGGTCCATGATAGATCTGCCCAAAATTGTCTAGTAAAAATCGGCATGATTGATATCTTATCGATGTAGGACCGATTTTTAATATAAAAATGGGGGGTCACTGGACTCTTTTTTGCATGCGAGTCGGTTTAAAAACAACATTTTTTGAGAAAAATTAGTACAGGGGTCTATGGGAAATGTGGCAAAAGTGACATTATTTAGTGTTGATTCAAAAATTTCACCCGACATTTTTTATCAATTTTTTCACAAAAGTTGCGCACAAGTATATGTTCTTTCAAGTATACTAGTAACAATAAAAATTGGGGGTCACCGAACTAATTTTCAGAAAAATATTAAAATATGGCAATTTTTAGCTTCAAGACACACTCAGAGTGGTGGTATATATTCCCTTACAAACAGATAACACTCAGGATAACACTACTGGAGGATAAAATACAGAATGTTCCTTTTGACTGGATTGGATTAACTGGAGGTGTTCCTCAAGGTACAATCACTGGCCCTTTTACTTTCCTCTGTATGATTAATGATGCTCTAAGCAACAGGGATCATATGTGGAGAATTAAAATGTATTATTTTCCTTAAAACTTACTGCCTAATTAGACACCCCAGGATATCACAATTCTTGGCGTACATGAGGAATAGAATCTCTAAATTTCACTTCCATTGACATGTCCAAGATGGCGTCAACGGATTGATTTGGAAAAATTGATGCCTTTTTCGGCGAAACCTCATAATTTCATAATGTTCGATTAATTCGGTTTCTTTCGGTTTTTTTTTTCACATTTTGACAGATTGTATGCTTCAAACTTCCTATTTAATCACAAATAAATGTTGTACAAATGTGTAGTGTTGATTATGAATGATAATGTAAAACTTGCTCTGTTTTGCCTGTCAAAAATGGCTACGACTCCGAGATTTCCCTGTTTCATGTCTATATTGCCAGTTTTAAATATCTACTTTCCTTTGTATCCGTCTAATATAGATATTCGTATAATTTACGTGTAAATTGAGCATTCCAATAAACCAAAAATTTATATTTTTATGCAAACAAAAGAAAATAGTTAGTCGAGGGGATTTCCCGTGCTTCGTAGTGTTCGAGTCAAATGCAGTGGAAACTTTTCTCTTTTCATGATTAAAAAAGCAGTTCTGATTCGCATTTTTCTGAACAGTCAAAGTCATGTACATGTAGCCTTCATGTTTATATATTTTAATCATAAATGATAAGATTGAAATCATATGTGACCGTCCATCTCAAACGAGCCGTAAATGCAGAAAACTTAATTTTGCGATAGACTCAAAACATAGTCGGCCTCCAACAAAATTTTCGTAACGTCACCAAATATTTGCCATCGAATTTAAAGTATGAACCGGTAACAAACCGGTAGCAATGTCTATGGCAATTCAATACATGTGCAATCTAGCGCGAAATTTTATTTGGTCTCAGCTCGTTGTTGAAGTTATTTTATCTAGAGTCACTCGTCATTTTGACGTCACGACCACATGTTTGGTAGCGAAAATTTTGTTTGGAGGCCGACTATGTTTTCACCCATACAGGTGAAAATACATGTCAAGGTCGTCATTTGCTAATATTGATTATTTGATAGATTAACAATCCTTGTGCTTACTTCAAAACACCAGCAAAGTTTCATTTCAAAAAAATGATCGGAAATATGAAATATATCTGTATCTTGATGCACAGACCGTAGTCTGTGAGTGATGACAATCTACAGAAAATATATGGCTTACTGATCTTTGAATACGTTTGTCTCAGTTTTACATTTTACTCACATTCTGGAAATCGAGTAAATCCTTCAGGCTTTTTGCAAGTAAAAATAACAAGAGGCTGAATTTACAGCTGGTTTGGAATGGACGGTCTCATATAGTGTAGTTTTCATCTATCATATCATATATCAGCGATAATCAAGTCAACATGGGATTCAAATATCACACAGATCTGCTATGAACATGGATTACAATAAAACAAAACAAGGGATAGTAATCAACACACAGAAGCGTAGGAATGTAATGTACAGTATAGACACTTTTTATTTGGCATTTTCTGGTACGACAAAAAAAAACTATCTCCAGATTATTATGAAAAAACACAACAAAATTTCAGTTCATTTGTAAACAAAACAAAATGACTTTTATACATCTATTTCATCTTCGTAAATATTTTACACATGAAAAGTCTTTTTTTTTTTAAAAAAATATGTCCCCCGCCACATCAGAAAGGTCTAATATTGCGGCCAAGCAAATTTTGAGATAACAGGCAAATTAAACTTGTAAAATATAGAAAAGAAGATAATATTACTTGCCTTTTAATCGTTACTTCTATATTTTAACATCCAATTTCCAAAAGCAGAGTTTAAGTTTATTTTATATTCTTTACAGTAATACAGAAATCTACGTTTTGTCAAAACTCAAAAAATATCTTTGATGGCGGGTCATAATTACAATAAATGAGATGTGCAAAATACTATCCAATCATTTTAGGATATTCACTTTATTTCCAAGTAAATAATATAAGAAATTAACCCGTATTATTATGTTTTTAATATTATACGATCATTATCAATAATAAGTTTTTAGATATGAATTAACCCTTTTCATACCATTGGAATGTGACCTAAGTAGCTATTATGATCTTCCGGATATCGATTGCAGTCATTTTAATGAAAAAAGTTGATGCTATCGTTTAGAGGTAAAGTAGGGCAAGACGGCAAAAATTGAGGGCAGGGGTTTGTTCCCACCTACCATCTATTCAAGTTACCGTTTTGTATGCTAGAAAATTAGGTTTCAACTTTTTCCTGTTTTATAACCACAAACCCCAATTATATTTCGATATTCATACATTTTTTTTCACTTACATGACCAAACATGACGGAAGACTTTTCGACGTCATAATTATGTTATATATTGTCCATTTGTAATTTTTTGGGTATGTATATGGATAGAAGAGACCCAAATCCAAACTATATTATGATACCAAGAAATTATAAAATTTATAGGCGTCAATAAGGTACCCGAAAAAAATATGTTGCAGAAAATTACTGTCAAGACGAGGGATAACGAATAATATTTCAGAAATTGCAAATATATATTTTTAAATGTTTAATTCCATCCGTCACAAAAAATAATGTATTATAAAGTTTTTGTAACTTCTACATTATATAAAAAAAAACAATCATTATTATCATATCAACGTGGTTGAGAAATTTGTATCTATGCATTTTGTGTGGTGACAAGTACCCGGAAAATGTTGATCACTCCTCCGGACATTACAAAAAATATTTGACTCGTCTTTGACTTATGCAATATTTTTGCAGCTCGAATGAAATTTCTTTAAAACACCCTCAAAGCTAACATCACCATTAACGCAGTGATAACAGTTTTTTTATAATAAAACAAAGTTGATTTGTTTTTATGATAAACCCTTTACATCTATGTCTAAAAGTATCCGCAAAAAATATTACGAACTCTTATTCGTGTTGGATAAATTTTACAGTAAAGTCGGTATACAATCAAATTCATTTCCAAATCTATTTTCTTTTACGGTATACTGAAATATACAAACAGAAAACTATCAAGTTAATATGCCTCCGACAAGATAGAACTCTTAGCTAATTTGTATAATAATTGTGATAAAGCCAAGTTGTTTTGCCCTTTCACTGAGTATAAGAAAAACGCCGTCCCTTCGGCACTTAAGGACTGGCACATCGCCCTGTAAAAGCACTCAAAGCTGGCTAATTCGACGCGGACTCGGCATTTTGTAGATGTTTTAAGAGCTACCTTGGGTATGCGACAGTCTTGGTCATAATGTTGCATGGCCTGTGTAGTAAAAAAACTTAATGACTCGCTAGTCGGGTCTTTGCATAAACTAAACCCGGATTGCTTAATAGAAAATCTTGAACACGGAACCTCTTCAGGTTTAGGGTAGTATGTCCCAGGCAATCAAAGAAGAACAACTTTCTTCACGCTCTTTGCGATAGCGCGCCGTGAAGTAGATGGTCGCAAGGGACTTGTTTAGAGTATTCTCCAGCGCGTTAGACTAGCGAGTTTTATAGAAAAGTTATTTCAAATGGATTTTGAAGACTTGTACAAAATGGGTCAACTTTATATAAGTGTATAAAGTGGTCATGGCTTTTATAAAGATAGATAGAGAGACAGTAGTGAAATATCCGGGGGTTCACATAAGTCGACGTTTTGGTTGCTTTAGTTTGGTGATGAGCTCTATGAAGGAATCAAGGGACTTCTTTCCTTGTTCAAAAGATTTGGGGAATTTCATAAACAATTTTCAAAGATGTAAATAAACATAGGAAAGTTGTTGTCTTTGAAATTTGATGGATGGGTGATATTAGTCCTACTAACATATTTGATAATTTTGGGACATACCCCCACCCCGGAACCCCATCCCCCGGAGAAGAACAGAATGATAGCAGCAACAGTGTTATTGCAGGTGCCATCCTTTATCAAAGAAAATCATAAACAAGGTAAGCGCCTAAAAGACTTTTCAGATTATCACAAAAATATTTCAGCAATGATTTGTAGAAAATATCTTCTTATTCCAGTTTTGCTCATAATTCCAAGCAATAAAAATATTTCGCCGAGATTTGACAACAAAATAGACGTAATGTGTTGTTCTGTAGAGCAATTGGTGATTATAAAGTTAAAATGAATACACTATATGTACTTGGTTTATACATATAAAAAACAGAAAGTTTACGGTACCCAATCTTAAATGCTATGAAAATAACAAAACAAAGTTTTACATAACGTACATAGTTGAATTTAGAGCACATACTGTATGAACCTTATAACTAACCGTAATTAAGGCCATTTTCATGCCATTAAGGAACCTTTACATTTATAGATGACGAAGCTTTCCTTTCGTCCGGTCATCAACCTTAAGAATATTGCACATCAAATCAAAGTAGATAACACTTTGCAATTGTATATACATTTACTGTCATCACAAATGATTTTTAAGCAAATGCTCGGAAATTTGATTGTTGCGTACAGGCTGGTTGCGTATTGCAAAATGGTAAATACGTGCATCATAATTAAATCCAGATTTACATTTAGTTGTCGTACCATATAAA
>JXSR01S023525.1:86995-97093 GCA_000969725.1 Ophiothrix spiculata | reverse complement strand
TTTGAAAAAGTACCCTATGTCTTGAAAATGAGCTAAAAAGGCTGTTTTTGATACCCTAAAATGTGTAACCTTTTGTCCTCAAAAACAACCCTATTTTACCTTTTTTTTCTTGGTCACGCTATGCCTGCAGCATTATACTTGAGTGGCCCCCCGGGCAGTATTGACTAATTAGCTTTAACAATTAAGTTATTATATTTACTTGGTCACTTTATTACATTTTTCTTTTTCATAATTACTTAAAGGAAAGCAAACTAACTTACCAAACTTATAACATTTCATGGAAGTATTAAAAAGATATGACAACAATTTATGCATAAATATCTCTTATTTTAACAAATCCAGCTTTTTAGGTGACAACATTAAAAAGCATGACCATATACTTTTTAGGCCCACAGGATAATTATAAATTTAGTATCAACTTATTTTGTTGAAGCCTATTATTGTACCGATATGTGAGCTAGCGAAGTATCTCTGGAAATGCATTATGAATGATCGAGGGACTTGGATTAAATTGTCTATATTGACAAAATGCATTAGAGGGGATTACATGTTAAGTATATCTAAAATTCACTTTAACCTTCGATGAACAATTCAAGCATCCCATGGGTACATATTCCAGTATGCTCTGCATTAATAATCATTTGCTACAAATATTAATGTCGGGGTTTTTTTCATATATGATGGCTCACCCCGAAAGGGGGACTTTGCAGATGATTTAAATTTTGATTTTATTATTGCATCCAATACAGTGTTCTTTTAAGCTTTAAAATGACACCTTACTTGATGAAACTGATCAAACCGATGGAAATGCTTATTATTTTCTTTAGTTTCGCTGCCTATTTTCATCAGTTTTCGGGGTGAGTCATCACATGTATATGGTCACGCTCTCTTTTCATATTCATACTCTCTTTTTCATGCTGCCTCCTTGCAAACTTTTTTATGGTTAAATAAAATGCTGAGTCTCAAATGATATAAAACAGGAGCGCAACGTGATTGTTTTTATTATGAAAGCTATGATTTATAAAACGGACTTGTCGTATTGTTTACTTCGAGTGTTTCTAAAATAAGCAGCAACATGTTATAACTTAAAATTGTCAACTACATTGTATGGCAGTATAGAATATATAAATAAAGAGGCAAATTAATACCAATAAACGAAAAAGAACCGATATCTTGATGCAAGAGGTATTGGATATATAAAAATCAGGTTTGCGCAAATATTTATTGCCTTCACGGTGACTTCGAAATGTCAATAAAACACTTTGAGTGCTTCAAATGATATTATGTAATTCAATGTCTAATTTATTTTTCTATTGTGTTAAAAACAAACTTAAGATAAGCCTGAATTAGAAAATGACATTTCTAATATATATACTTCATTCTGATATTTAAAGATAAAGACATCACTCTGTATATACATTTTCAATTTACTAAAGCATCAAAGTAAAATTTTCTGTAACAAAGTCTTCGTAAGAGTCGTAAGAAAGAAAATGCAGATGCAAAGAAACACAATCTCCCATGTGAGAAACAAATTCATCAATAGAAATGTATAAATTCAAAGCGCACGGATTAATGAGAGTATTAAGTGACTTTTTTATAAGCCGTTCGTGAGAGAAGAATACGGCGTCGTGTATTTAAAAATCCTCAGAGACTTCGTGTTGAATTCACTATGTCATGATGCACGATAGACATAATGCATTACGTTCGTACACATTTAACGTATATATTATCATTCGATGTGTAGGGAATTTTGACGAAGGATGAAGACGTCTCATGAGAAACGCTCAGTCGACCAAGAAGCGGTGTGATAACAACACATTAGAGCATCTCCCTTTACTTTGTTACGTAAAATGATGATGGAATTTTGCAATTGAATACGGCAGTACAAGAAGAAAGTGGGTGTCAACAATTTTTTTCTGCTGCATAAAAACGCTAAATAAATCGATCATTTTTAAATTATTTACGGCCATTTAGATAAAAACATAATCTGATAATTGGAAGTAGCTAGCACCAAGATCATGAAAATATATAACATGAATGAACTTCTGTTTATTTCTAGGATACATTAATCCTTCTGCTGCGTATTATTGATAAAAGATTCTTTAACGCCCCTCAATTTACAAAACTATGGTTATATTATGGTGAATGTGGAATGGTTCCTGACAGTATGTGATATCTTAAAAACCTTTTAATTTCAAGATGTCATATAAATTCAAATGGTATTTATCCGCACTGTCGCCTGCCGTTATTTCAATACGTAGAAAGATAGTACCTCGCCCTGGAAAAGAAATCAAGTACAATTCTAGTACAACATTCCTGAGCTGCACCTTTGAAACACAATTCTAGTACAGTATAATACAATAATAATATTTTTAATAGAAAGACACGAAAATGTATCTTAAATTTGCGTTTTAGGAATCCCTAGTCCCCAAATTTAACATAGAAAATCTTGGCCAATGCCATCTGACTCATCCCTCACAATTAGGCTTATTTAAGTAAAATTAGCATCATTGGAAAATAAGCTTTTCACCAACATAATTTAAGTAAAATTAGCATAATTGGAAAATAAGCTTTTCACCACCATATAACTTTAAGTTTTCAAGTGTAGAGTTGCAAACCGTTGAATACAAATTGGCATGGTTTTACCAATGTGTCTGTGTGAAACAAAAAATAGGACAAGTTAATGACTTACGTCCAGTAAGAGAGACGCTGCTTCCCTGATTAATTGTCCGTCTAATGGGTCATTAATGTCAACATAAATCCATTAAGCTATCAACCAATTTATATAGTGACATATTTTGTTAATCTCTTTTTGAAAATGGATTTGTTGATCATTTAATGGAAAAGCAAACTCCAAATGAGACACTAATGCATGTAATGAGAGGGTAATTGATATAAAGCTATTTGATAACAACAATGAGAGTTAAGTGCATGGCTATCTATATATATGCTTTGATAATATTCCCACATGCCTCAGAGTGACTTTATTACAGTAGTACTCATGTTTGGACGACAACATGTTATTATATGACGAATAATAACCGCCATGAGAGTAGGCCTATTCAATTATTAATCATCTTTACCGTATGGATGAGTCACGTGATTTAAGTTAAAATTACTGACTCGAGTCGCTTTTTTCAAAATGTATTTAGGTAATTAAGTGGACATTAATTGTATTTATTTGCCTTTAATTAAAACAAATTAAGCAGATCTTCCTTTGGCTAATGGTTAATTGTATTATTATTGACAAGCAAAATCGTGTCTTTCTACAATACTTTACACAAAGATCACTTTTACTAATGAGGGACTCGATCATGTCTACTGCACTGTAATAGCAAATGGGAAATCATGACTACGTTTTAACATTGTAAAACTAATTATGGGAAAAATGCAGATAATGATGACTGTTGAATTAAACAAAATCTAAACCTGCAGTCGAGTAGGAAATTTATACTTATAGGGAATGTTTATTAGAACGGAATGGGTGTTAACAAGTTAAGGAATCATCATATTTCTTGTGGATGCAGTGGGTGGAAAATCTACATTATATGCCTTAGTGTAAACTATATACGGAGATTATACCCGTAAAATCACATTTTATTCTGTTGTCAAATTCACATAAGTTCATTTAAACGGTTACATCTTGACTATCCTTTAGAGTTTATCCCGATGCTTTGTTGTTGTTGTATACTTTTGTTTGTTTGCTGCTTTGTTCTACCACGAAGGATGATATAAAGAATTAAACAATTTAACAAAGTCACACTTCATTCATTTTTACAAAAAAATAGTAACCAAATGTTTTCTTTTGTCTAATTCTTAATGGTCACAAATGCTGTACCAAACATGGGGAAATCCATTCATTGTTATCGTAGAAGAGCCTCTTCAACCCCCAAGTCCATACCTTGCTTTACTGTTCAAGTCACTTCTGAGCTTAAGGGACTATTATTCTTAGTATCTGTTGAATCTGTCGAGAACTGCAAGTACTTCTTTTATGTTTATTTTCGCCAACATCGGAACACCTATAGCACGCTCGCGTGATTTGACAACCCGTATAATCTATGCAAGTAATTCTCACTGGACAATGACGGTGTCTCATTTTTGTTAAGATATTCGTATTTACTCTGTTATATATTCCCATGTCATAGAGTCAATGTGGTTGTTTTTCTCAAGATTTTTCCCTTTCGATGTTTGTTACGCGTTATGTGCACTCATAAACTGAGTTTGATTTATATACTTCAAAACTAATTATTTTAAAAACGACGTGACTGATTAGACTATTCCCACCAAATTTGCGCAAGTACTACTATTAATACAAAAATTAACGTATTTTGCGTTTTTGCGTTACAAAGAGCGAAATCATAGGTCCAAATGGACCCTCCTACTTTATGCACTTATATGTTAACGTTGGTGATTCAGTTCTTTAAGTTTCTTCAACGGACTTCCGATTCTCTGTCTAGTTGAAAGTGCACTTAGAGTAATTGACGCTGAACCTCTTTTTACTTTTTGTCTCCCAAGTTGATTGATTGATAGCCATGTAATACTATTGATCATTGCAACAAACCTAATTAGCCAAAACAATAAACTACAGCAAAAAATAACAGCAACAACAATTACTACCACGACAACAACAACAATACACGAAATGTATGTTTCACAGAATTCCCAGCTCAATTTGTGACACATACACTTCATAATATGATGTCTCTAAGGGTTCATAAAATATTATTTTCTCGTAATCGGCGTACGCTGAGAGCAGCTTCTTAAAGTACTCACGATGCAAGTAAAAGTATAATATTTAAAGAAATTGTTTTGTATTTAATCTGAAGGATTTAAGAACTCAGTTCAAGGATTTTTGAAATGCAACAATATATAAAATACGTAAACAAAAATTCATTCATTCATTCATTCATTCATTCATATCAGCTTTATTTTCCATGAAATCATATAAAAAACAATAGCAATATTAAAAGACATTTAAAAACACAGATAATATGGAGGATGTGATCAAAAGGCCAGAAAGGCCAGAGGTAATCACAACCCTGAACTCAAAGAAACACACTTAAATAAACAGAAACAAAGACAAAAACAAGTAACCTACACAAAAACCAATTTGCTCCAAACAAGACATTAATGATAATTAGATAAAAGTTGACCCTTAAAAAAAAAATATATGAACTGAAAATGGTATGTATCAAAGATCACATCTGTAATTCTAAAATATAATAAGTAGGTACTCTATCTAATTTAATCAATTATTTCAATTAAATTAAAGACATGGGGAAACCAAGATGTTTATATCTTAAAGAAAATACTAAACTCTGATATAGGCTACGGTATTTTAAAATACATTAATTACCTATGTTTAATACAATATCACTCGTTCGTTTGAATAATCGTACAAATATATCAAAATCATAATATGATCAGATAGTTACGAATGAGTTTGAAATCCGAGCAGATCGTTGCGTTATCGGAGGTTTTCAGTATAGTTTTTGTTGTTTTTGAGGACTGAAGGGTGAATCAGGTGACACCGTTAGGGTATGTAAAACGGCAATTTTGGGGCAATTTTCAAGAAATGAGTACTTTTTCAAACCTGTCAAAACAGTATCGATAAAATCCCGATTTAGGGTGTGAATGGGGAAAGAAGGGTATATTTTGGCTTCAGAACCTTCATCCTTCAGGGAGTGATTTGAAATTTTTTTAAACCGTGGTCACACTATGCCTGCAACAATATACTTGAGTGCCCCCTTCCCCCCCCCCCCCGGGCAAAACATGTATGGCAGTGTCGGAGGATACACAAATCTCAAGTCAGATATGATTTCCTACATATCATATGCTTTGTTGTTATTCAGATCAGAATATGTTACTACAGAATAACATCGTTTGCTATGTGCGCTAAAGGCAAAATCAACTTTTTGCCTTAAGCAATGGGTGGAACAATTGAATCAAAATGTCGTTTCTTTTGTATTAATCATGTATTGTGTTTGAAAATTAAGCTGATGATAAATGGTTTAGGGATGTTATTTTAACATTTTTGATATTAACCCTTTTATATTAGTGCCCTTGTAACAGTCATACAAAGTTACAGATTTTGTTACAACAACTAACTCCTATGTGTGTCTGTATTGTTGTTATGATATAGATAGATCTAAATCAAAACATCCCGGAGCAAAGAGCTGAGCCATTTCATTCTGAAGAAACTGTCTCATATAAAAATGTTTGTTAAGACAAAGTGTTAACTTTAAATAATAATAATATGTACGGTTTCATTTGACCTCTAATCAGTCCAGCTATATAAAATCAGTAGCATTTATCACTATATTTAAAAAGTAATGTAATATGACCAGTATTATTACATATAGTTAACTCCAGAACCATTGAGCAAAAAATAAATAAAGTTTTCGTTATTTTGGAAAAAGAAGAGAGAGTTACAAAAATCAAATTTCTAGATATATGAATAAAAACAAATTATTATCTAGCGTTTATATGTATCTTTTATCCCAAAGCTACTACAAACTCACAACAACATCGCAGTTTATGCATACAATTATATATATTATTGTAAGACAGAATTCCTGGCTGCCTTCGTCATGGACTAACAATAAAGTGAATGGCTGACATGATATCGTCAACCAGTTGACTGGTGAACACAATGGGACCTTAAAATCCTTTTTCAGCATGCAGCTAGATGCTTTAATAATGCAATACATCTTAATGTGACACATCAACGTGTTGCTCGGGGACCTGTAAGAGTAATAAGGCACCTTCATGCATCAGAAACTACACATTGACTTGTTCGTCACATTTTATGATAACATGTGAGTGAGTGTGCATCAGTGCAGCTTCCAGCGTACCCCTGGGTTTGGGAACTACCTCAATATGCTTCATGTAGTGCTACATTTATATTTTCCAACTCCTCAATATTTGCAATAATGAAAACCAGCTTGTATAATCATGCCATTGGCAGATTATTCTTACATTATAAAGGGCTGAGATACAAAGAGCGTATGGCATGATTTCTCCTTTTAAAAATACTTTTTACCTATTTTGTCCTAGAATCCTTTATGTTATTATGTTTCTGTTTGTCTTTTTGATATTATACATCATTTGTGCATAATTTTAATCATTTTACCACTTTGATGACAAATGTCTTAAGGTCAGTTTATGGTCATGTTTTTCAAAGCTTTCATTTGCGTTTCTACCATGCATATCTAACTCCATTATGGTCATAGTTGGTTAGAGTTGATTAATACGTTTATTTGGGTATTATTCTTAATATATTGATGTTATAGACTTTATACTATCTTAAAAACCATACCAAAATTATGACATTTCATTGGATTATTAAACAGTTCGACAGAATTTGAAGCACAGTGTACATATCTCATCCATCCATATCAACCCCATCCATACCCGTTTATAGCCCTGGCTAAATTAATTTATAACTTTTACTAGTTATAAGCATTAATTACCAACTTTACTTGGCTTTTAATTCCAACTTGTCTTTAATATCTAATAAAGTGCCTTTAAAATTTTACCAAACTTATGACATCTTTATTTGATTTTTAATAGATATAACAGAATAATTGATGGACAACCATACCCACAACAACCGTCCCCGTCCCAGTGTTAGCGGTAACAAGTAATTATACTTACTTGGTCGCTTTAATAGATTTTTTTTCATAATTACTTAAAGAAAGCAAACTATCATGATACTAAAATTATAACATTTCATGGAAATTATTGGGATATGACAAAAAATTATGCATAAATCTTTCTTATTTTAACAAATCCTCCTTTTCAGGTGACAACACATGAAAAAGCATGACCATATAATTTTTTGGCCCACTGGATAATTAATTTAAATTAACCAGGTTTATTTTTTCAACCCTTATACATATCGTATAGATTTTAGTATCATCTTATTTTGATGAAGCCTATTATTGTACCGATATGTTAGCTAGCGAAGGATCTCTGGAAATGCATTATGAATGATCAAGGGACGTGGATTAAATTGTCTATATTGACAAATATGCATTAGAGGGGATTACATGTTAAGTGAATCTAAAATTTGCTTTAACCTTCGATGAACATTATTCAAGCATCCCCTGGGTATATATTCCAGTATGCTCTGCATTAATAATCATTTGCTACAAATATTGATTTCGGGTTTTTATTTACATGTGCTCACTCTCTTTTTTCATGCTCCCACCTTTCATTCTTTTCTTTTAAAAATGGTTAAATAGAGTCCTGAATCTCAAATGATATAAAACATGAAATCAACGTGATTTTTCTAAAATATGAAAGGTATGATTTATAAAATGGACTTGTCGTATTGTTTACTTCGAGTGTTTCTAAAATAAGCGACAAAAATAACTTGAGGTCGTCAACCACATTGTATAGCAGTATAGAATATAGAAATATAGAGGCAAATTAATACCAATAAGTGGAAAAACCCGATATCTTGATGTAAGAGGTAATGGATATATGTATAAAAATCAGGTTTGCGCAAATATTTATTGCTTTCACGGTGATTTCGAAAATTCAATAAAACACTTAGAGTGCTTCAAATAATACTCATTCATCCGTTTGTTGTGCATGATGTTCTGAAAACAATATACAATAAATTTTGCAATGTAATTTAATGGATAATTTATTTTTCCATTGTGTTACTGAAAAACAAAGATAGACTGAATTAGAAAATAACATTTCTAATATTATATACTTCATTCTGATATTTAAAGATAAATATATCACTCTGTATATATACATTTTCAATTTACTAAAGCATCAAAGTAAAATTTTCTGTAACAAATTCTTCGTAAGAGTCGTAAGAAAGATAATGCGGATGCAAAGAAACACAATCTCCCATGTGAGAAACAAATACATCCATAGAAATGTATAAATTCAAAGCGCACGGATTAATGAGAGTATTAAGTGATTTTTTTATTAGCCGTTTGTGAGAGAAGAATACGACGTCGTGTATTTAATAATCCTCAGAGACTTCGTGTTGAATTCACTATGTCATGATGTACGATAGACATAATGCATTACGTTCGTACACATTTAAAGTATATAAAATTATTATTATTCGATATGTAGGGATTTTGACGAAGGACGAAGGACGTCTCATGAGAAACGCTCAGTCGACCAAGAAGCGGTGTGATAACATCACATTATTGCATCTCCCTTTACTTCATTACGTAAAATGATGATGGAATTTTGCAATTGAATACGGCAGTACAAGAAACCCCCAAATCCAATAGCTCCTTTCTGTTATATTCTGTAAAATATAAATGCAAACAAATATCTGAAAATGCTTCCAAATCAATAAAAAGCATTTCCATGTCTATATCCCAACCATAGTGTCACATTTGACTTTGTAGTTGACGTTTTAGACATTGTTAGATAATATTTCTAGTATATAGTTGCAGAGGGGACCTCATGGAGTTTTTTTTTTTTTTTTTTTTGTAATGGCTGTTTAAATATAGCAACTATGTACTATAACAATTATCTAACAATGTCTAAAAAAGTCAACTACAAGGTCAAATGTGACACTATCATTAGGATATTTACATGGAAATGCTATTTTAGTGATGTGAAAGCATTTTCTGAGATTTTTATGCATTTATATTATATTTTATAAGTATCATTAACAAAGGGAGCTATTGGAAATGGGGTTTTCTTACACTGGCGTATTCAATTGCATACTCAATTCCTTGCATATGGTGCAGACAAAAGTCAAGTGTACATTAAGATATTTTTACATTGACCAGAATGTTGACGTCACTCAGTAGGAATACAATTAGTAATAACCAGAGCCTTCAAATAATGCTCTGAATTCTTAACGTCTCGAAAAACTTTAAAAACGTAGAAATCTATGAAAAATAGTCACTACTTATTGACATTTTTACTTCACTTAGTATTAATACCTTCCAGCCTTAATCGCATCTCATTGATGAGGACCCAAAACTCTCAGGTGACAACACATGAAAAAGCATGACCATATAATTTTTTGGCCCACTGGATAATTAATTTAAATTAACCACAGGTTTATTTTTTCAACCCTTATACATATCGTATAGATTTTAGTATCAT
>JXSR01S023520.1:11131-21868 GCA_000969725.1 Ophiothrix spiculata | reverse complement strand
ACTTGCACCAAGATATCATGTACTATACATAATTATGTACACATTGCACTCTTGTATTACAGTTTGTAATCAGAAGCTTTGCATACATCCTATAGCGCAAAACATTTTTCCAGAATTTGCGGAAGCCCTAACTATATTTTGTTTGGTCTATACCGTTTTATTATCTCCTCGGAACTGTTTCAAAAATTGTTTTCCACCAAGATTTGTCCTGGTACCTCTCGCACCCTAATCCAATGTTCAACTATGCCAAACTATTCAGTAGGCATTGCCTAGGCAGTAATTTGGTGCTCATATAAGACCCCATCTCTGATGTATTCAGACTTGGGCTTTATTACTGGTTTTCTCTTTTAACCTTTCAAAGCTTTTGGGATTGTTTAAAAAAGGTAAGGCGCAAGGTCACCCCACACTCACATGCTCTCACTAACTGGAATCTCCCTTCGTTGAAATATACATGTCAAAAATTTATGGTTTCCACCAGGAACTCGGGACCTCTCGCATCCCAAACCCATGTATGTCCAACATACTCTACCAAGCTATTCAGTGAGTGGGAGCTGTCTACGCAGCGATTTGGTTCTCATATAAGTCTCCCATCGGTGATGTATTCAAACTTATATGCTATTTTACCAATTTTCTTTTGTAACCTTTTGTAGCCTTCGGGATCTTTTGGATTAGGTTCATGTGATTAACAAATTCAGGATTTATGACATGTACCGGTAGATTTATTTGTAGGCTGGTATGGTACTAAAAATGCAGAGGTGCTCATTGTATACTTTTGTCCATTGCTCTATTGTTTGTTCGGTTAATGCTATCGCTAATGTGAAAAATAAAACTGAATTCTCCCTACCAGCCAAGAAATAATCTGAAGTTCAACTAAATTAAGCTTTCTTGAAGATTCAGTATAAGGTCCAAATTGTGTTCCATCAGGGTCCTTAAAACAATCACGTACAAAAGAAATTTGTATAATGGTACAGGAAATATAAGAGGATTTTTTTTTCATTTTTCATATGATATTTTTTTACTGGTCTTACCGTGAAGGTTACAATTATTCATTACTAGATGATAAACTGATGCCAGGAATAAAGCGTGGGCTTTTCAAAATACAGGATTTGATGGTGCATTACTTATTTGGACGTATGCAAAGCTTTCTCGATCTTCTACAGAATATTGTTAGAACATTTTCATTGTTGAAGAAAATATACTCAATAGAAACTCAATATGAGCATCCATCATTCTTCTTATTCTTATAAGGTACTTAAATATGGACTTGCTGAGTAGTTAGTACTTTAATTACCATGTTTCAAAGATTTGCATATATGGTTCAACATTTCTCATAATAGATCACAAATGTTGACGATATTGATATATACAACAACAATTTATATAATTTAAGAGTTAACCTTGAAAACTGATTTGCCCAAGTTATTTTAGTACTAGAAATGTGTACTGTATGGAACAAAAAACACAATATATATTATATGGTTTAAATTTGAAATATCTGGGTACATATTCATTAAAAAAACAGTGAGCCACAAATTGATGTTTCACATTACTATGAGGGTTGTCAATAAGTTTGTGGCCTGAGGTAGGAGATGAGCTATGCAGTTATTGAAATGTTTCAAGTAAATATCTCTGTTTTTGTCTCGCCTGAAAATTTTCAGAAGAGACATAGCGATGCAATTTTCTGTCCGCCATCCGATGTCCGGCGTTCGCCGTCCGGAACGTATCTCGAAAACCGCATGCCCTACGTTGATGATATTTGGTGACTGGGTAGACCTGGTGCAGATCTAGATCAAGCAACAATTTTGTTGCAAAATATGCTAATTAAGTACCTAATTTGCATAATTTATGCGTAAAATGATTTAAATGGCATATTTTACAAACCGTGCACCCTACATTCATGAAATTTGGTGGGTAGGTGGGGATAGAGCTGCGCTTGTGCCAGCTGCAATTTGAGCGCAAAATATGCTAATTAAGTACCTAATTTGCATAATTTATGCATAAAATGTAGCTTATTTTTCAACTTTGTCCGATTTCAACGGTTGAGGTGTCAAATTGTACATCTTGGACCAGAGATCAAAAGTGTCAATGGTGACCCCGTTGTCCGGCCTTTCCCTTAGGATCCACCCCACAACTGAATGATTAAGTAGGCGGTCGATACGCAGGCGAGACTACTGGTTATAGAAATTTAAAAACTTGCCAGTTATAGAGGTTTCTAAGAGTTGATTTTTTTTTTACCTAGAAAACTGAAGAAACAACAAAACTAAACTGACTTGCATTACCTGTAAAATCTTTCTCCCAACGCTACACCTAACAAATTCAGCAAAGAAAGGGTGTCAAGATTACTCTTTCAAGTAGCGCTAAAATAAATGGGTTGCAGATTTCAACAATGTCAGGGTATGTTAATTCTTTGGATCTCAATGGTTATTCTTTGTTAATTTTTAGAAGCATCTAATGGGCAAGTTTTAAGTTTCTGAAAACTCAACTGAAATATTGAACTAAAATCTATCAAAGTGATAACCTTTCTTTAGATAACTGAAATCAATGAACAAAACTTTATACCACCGAGTTTACGGATTACCATGTTAAAAGTAGTGTGCTACAATTAAAAAACATCACCTTTGAATGGTTAAGAACATCGTTTGTCTGAAAATTGTTCTGTACTTTCCCTCTTACATATCCTGAATCATTTACATGCTGTAGGACTGTTTAGTAATACCACCTTGCAGTGGTAAACTAAGTTCCACGAGTAAGTTCTTACCCATAGATGAATTAAATTGATGTTTTTCGTATAATTTTTAGCACACCAACAGAGTCTCATCGATTTGAAGTCGGAATGTATCAAATTCTCCAACCAGCGACACCGATTTGCAAAGAACGGATGATTTAAAAAACAACAACTCTGAATTAAATTCTTGCTAATTCCTGAACGACACACTCAGGGTAAAACCACAAACACCATGGCTGCACATTGTGAGTAGCTGGGATCAATAGCACTAGGATTCGCTCCACAGAGCGGGCTATTCAATTCATAGTGACGGTACACAGTAGCACTATTGACCCGTTGGATACCGTATTACTAGTTACTGGCCCTGTACTGATTTGGTGCTGATAATGGTTCTCTGCGTGTAATTGATCAATTTACAACAATTGAATTCAGAAGTAAATTTTTTAAATCATCCGTTCTTTGCAAATCGGTATAGCATATTAAAGAACTTGATACATTCCAAAAACAAATCGATGAGACTTGGTTGGTGTGCTAAAAATTATCATATAAAAGTTGAATTTAATTCATCTTCAGGCGTGTAGAAATCATAGGTAGGAACTTTTAGCGCGGAGTTTATTACAGTTTTGGCTTTTATCACATACCGGTATCCCCTTGTATATCTTACTTTTTGCATTCCAGAGTTATTTATTATATGATATTATCATATTAATTGTTCTATAATTGCCATCATATGCCATTATGATTCAACTTCTCTTATATCACTTTCACAGTGTGATGTTCAAGTTTAAATAAAACTTACTGAAATGTTTTCAATTGGTTGTTTTGTGCATGTGTGTTCTTTACTTCGTTTATAGGAATTTGTTATGCTGAGATATAACCTGAATAATGGTCTAAAGCAATCTATACTTACATTGTAAGTTAGATTTGGAAAGGTTCTTAATTGGTTGCAGTTGGTTTTGTTTTTATCAAACCTTATTGGAACGTTTTTAATTGGTAAAAAGATAACTTGGGTTAAAAATAAAAGTTTTAGAAACGTTCAACAAAACCGAGAGAAAACCATTCGTAAAGCATGGGCCTGAAAAGTTTTTCGAACGTAAATTAAACAGTTTTATGATGTTATGTTTAAACGTTTTTAATCGGAAAAAACCTCCACACTTTCACGTTTTTGAAACGTTTTTTGGAAACTTTTTCTGACCCAAAATAAAAACCGTTTTTTAATGTTCAGAAAACGTTACTTTGCTAGCTGGGACACCATCCAGCATGCCCAAGAAAATGGATTGCTTAAGTTGTGAACAATTCAAGATTTTATGAATTGTAATAGGTAAATATTAAATTATGCGAGTCATTTCGAGGATACATTTTCAAAAAAAAACAAACAACCCTAAGTACTGGTTATTGAACTTTATTTGATCGTAATATTTTGATAAAATGTTTGATATTATCAAGACATCTAAATAAACATATCTGTTAGTTTTAAAATAAAATTATCAAAAGAAACAAATGAAAGAACCTTGACGATAATAAATACCGTATTTTGCACACGTGCTTTTTTTAAAAATTTGAAAACGTCCAGTATGCCCTTTTGCTGCATTTAGCGGTAACCACTGGTAAAAGTCAGTCATGCATTTTCTATTCAAAATCAAATTGCACAAACAGAGAGATAGAGAGATCACTCATAGTATAGTATAGACGTCCGAGTGACCCAATTGCTGTCTTTACCTCTTTTATTCTGGGTCCAGAATATGAATATCCCTCTGACGAGCAGCAATTTTGCCTGTTATCAATGGATGAGTAGCCATGGGTGGGAGTGTTGGCGCCAAGTTCCCTCCACTTGTCCTTGCAGTTTCCAAGAGTTCATAGTCATTTTCTTCATCGTCGCTGATGGCTTGGTAGTCATTTCTGCAAAGACATGACATTAATTGTAAGAACTTACATGTTTGTCCATCATTAAGAGAAAAAATATGCTATTAATAGAACCCCTTAAGATTTCTATAAATGACCTGATTTGAACCAATCAGACGATATGTAAGATGTCATGTGACCAGTTTACCTCTTTGGACCAAATCAGATGATAGATCATACTCTATGAGACTGTTTTTGAAAACTAAGGATTTCTACTATGAACAGGGAACGTTATCACGTCTCGGATATATTATATGATCAGAGCATATTCTTACAAGCAAAAAGTCGTCGACAAAATGTAGTTGATAATTTCTTGGGAACTATTATATTTTTGAAATTATTGCGTCTGCTCTTAAAAGTTGATGGCCTTGAAAGGGTAGATAGCATTAAAAATTGGATCATGATTTGCGCATTTTTATGTATTTAAAGCGAGATGTGTGTGAAATTAGTTTTACTTATTATGAGTGGAAGTCAACCAATCATGGATTGCACGTGGTGTCTACTTTAAAAAATCTAGTATTGCATCAGTATATTGCCTGATTTCACCAACACTAGAAATTAGTTCTGATGTTTTCTATGAAATAATTAGATTCTTGATTATTAAAATACAAAATAAATTCAGGGCATTTTAATATCTTTGTTCTTGTTATTGTTCTTTCGAGGTAGGTTTTTTGATCTTTGCAAAAACGTTTTCACAATGTGTTGGACTTGTTAAATATTCACTTATTACATAATCAGCACAAGAAAAGTGGGCGCACAATTAAACAACGTTCTGAGCGATGAAGTGTACTTAAGCTAAAAAGTGAAAGCGGTAGATGATTTCAATTTGCTAATGCACATAAACCCACTGTGATTGCCGCCTCAAAATTAAAGGTATTAGCCATGATTTCACATGGCAATGAAAACTTGGGAAAACTCATTTGAATCAAAAAGAGATATATTATAGATTCGAAATAAACAAAGAAAATCCTATTATTTGCTCGTAAAAGATGATTTTAACCAAATTTCCTTTCTTAACCCTTGTCTTACCAACGTATTTTTTGTAACGTTACGTTTATTATCAAGGGGGGGTGGGGGGGAGGGGGGCGGTGGGTGTTGTTACCACCTTCCCATATGAAATTGAAGTGCATTGCATTATACCATAGTATAGGGTAGGGTCTCCTCTATCCATTGATACCAAAATCATGATAATCAGCCAAGGCGTTACGTAATTATGACGTCATAAGTACTTCCGAGTCGGAAAAATCACGATTTGGGGCAAAAATGGCCACCAAATTGAAATTTTGATGTTAAAGTTCTAAAAATCAGAATTTTTCCGGTTTTTTTTAATTATAAAAAGGAAAATGGTGTTTCTAATATGTTCTGTAAGTTTTAGGTGAATACAATGCAGATATTTTTCAAAATGGCGACTCAACATTTTCTCAAGTGGCAACCACCTCCCCCTACCTTCCGACTTTGACGAGGTACCCTGACCCCCTGAAGGTGGTACCTACGATTTTTTCCCCGCTAAAATGACAGCAAAGGATGAACTTACAACTACCCAAAACCCCTATTGTTCAAAATGGCGACTCAAAATTGTCTCAAGTGGCAACCACCTCCCCTACCTTCCGACTTTGACGAGGTACCCTGACCCCCCTGAAGGTGGTACCTACGATTTTTTCCCCGCTAAAATGACCGCAAAGGATGAACTTACAACTACCCAAAACCTCTAGGTCATATTCGTTTGCGTTTTTATGCGACAGGGAATCATCCGTTAGGCCCTGGTAAGACGAGGGTTAAGAATTTTTCTTGAATATTTTGTTTGTTATAAATGTGTGGTGGCTGATTTAAAACTGAATATTATTCATTTGGAAAGTTAAATATTCAAAAGAAATGATCTCTTACAAAGTAAAAATAACTTTTTTGTAGCTAGAAAAAAGTTTTATGATTTTAAGATTTTAATAATAAAGTCTAGAAACACTATCATATGTAAGTCTTTAATGTATTATGATTATATGCCAAATAAAACTGAACTGATTATGGAATTTCTCATTCTCCGGAGAATGAGAAATTCAAACCACAAATAATTGTCTTTTTTACAATAATTAATATTCAAGTTCAACAGGAATGGTTATGGATATAAGTTAGTAGATTTCTTTCTAAAAATGTAATAAAATCAGTTAGTGTCACTGAAAGTTGAACTTAACGTAGATGATCGTGGATAATGCCTTTAATCGAAAAAGAGCACGCGAGTTCACAAAAGGGCAAAATAGATCACCTACGTCAATTCTGAAACAAATACTTACCCTTCTTCAGAAGAATCTGAAAATCGCGATGTTTGAAGTAGTTGAGCACTTGTGGATTGAAAATGGAGATTAGCACTTGGAGGTGGGTTGGTATTTGGAGGTGGTACAGGGGCAACCCGAGCAGGTCTAGTCGGTATTTGTCTGGTTGGAGGTTGAGGCGGTGGTGAATTTGGTTTACCAGGTAGTTGTTGTGTCCGTTGTGGTGACATGACAGGGAATATGGCAACACCTCCAGCTGGGGGACCAAAACCAAACATAGGAACCCCTCCAGCAATTGGAGCTCTAGCAGAGTTCGGGGTGGGTAACGGTTTGTTTGGAGGTTTCCTTGGCGCAACAACTGGACGTTCGCTAACTTGAGGGGTGTCCATGTGCAATTCATTATTATTGTGTTCTACTGGTGCAGGACAATCTTTTCTTTCTTGTTCTTCCCGCATTTTTTGAGCAATTTGATGTTTCAAATTCATGACGTTTGATGATTCTGTTGATGGCACATGAATATTTGAAAGCTTATGTTTGTTGGGTTTTGGCGCTGTTGGTAATGGACCCTTCCTTGGTTTTGGTTTCTTTGTAAGAACTGCAGGAGGTGGTGGCTTTTTATTCATAACAGGCGGTGCTACTTTTGATTTTTCATTTAGATTAGTTCTGTCAGTTCGTAAGGACGTTGATATTTGTTTCAGTAATGCTTCACCTGCCAGACCGCTCTGAACAGACGAGGTCATGTTACCTTCGCTGATGTCATTTGTACCCATGTCTGTTGATCGACGTGTATGTGGTTGTTTTGGAGGCATTGGTGGTGGGGCATTGTCGACTTCATAAATTGATAATCTGTCTAACGATGATCTGGAACTGTTCATAGAACTAACATTTGGAGTCACTTCTGAATGATAAAAATGATCGTCTATGTTTGAGTTTGTCGTCTCTTCCACATCCGTCAGACTGCTTATGCTTACGATGCTATTTCGTTTAGCTGGTATAGGTTTCGAGGCTTGTGACGGCGGTGTGGGCGGACCATTCGTGGATGGATTGCTTCCCTGATTTCTCTGAACCATTGTTTCGTTAGTCTGTTTTTTTATTAAACGTTCATTCTCGTGTTTAGAACTTGACCTAACACGTGGAATAGGTCTTTGTTTAGCCACCGAATGGTCTACTTTTTTAGTAACCGAGGGTGGAGTTCTTACAATTTCTTTGGTATCAAATGCTACATTCATGTAATCCGGGCACCCTTCTATTGGAGGAGGCCTAGTAACATTGTTATTGTCCTCATACAGATCATCATCTTCTTCATCGTAAGCATATGTAGGCGGCATCCTGTTTGTTTGTGTATGTTGCTGGGATCTGTCATTAGGAGTACGAACATGGTCAAGATCTTGCATGCTATCACCATTCGATGATTCCAATTCGTCTACAGCTGTGTAGATGGGAGAATTGTCTACAGACGAATTCATCATAGTATAATAGGAGTCTCTGTGATGAAGAAAACATTTATGACTAGTTAAGTACATGTTTAAGAAGAATATGCTTCTACAATAACAAAGTCTGTCATACTGAACGTTTTTAAAAAATAAAAATGATGAGGTATACGGTAATAATGCAAGATACTAAAAGAAGGTATTTTGATTATACAGGCGCGACCTCCGAATTGTACCAAGTTAGTCAATAAAAGTGCAATAGTTGAAATGACACCATATCTAAAGACAAAGATAAATACTAAACAAATAACTTTTGTTTGTAAGTAGATCAAGGATTTACCTTTTTATGATAATGTTCAACAAAACCATATGACACTTTGAAAGTCCCATGTAACATGTGTAAGTCTTTTCAGGGGCAGCAAATAGTAATCATGGTAAAAGCTTAAAAGCATTGTCACATTCAATCCTTATGAGACACATGATCAATATGTTCGCTATTTGGAAAGAAATGATTTTATACCACCCCCTTAAAATTAGCATATCTTTGGAACGCCTTTAACAATAATTATCCCCATTCTTTCAACAATCAATGATCTACTTAGAAACAAAGGTTATTTGTTCAGTATTTATCTTGTTTAACAAATCAGTAACTCTGCATCTGGATTTGAATTCTTATTTATTATGTTGCAGTTTCTACAAATTATGTGTCCTAAAATAAAAACTTACATATTGGGTATCGCATCACTATTCATCAGTTGCTTTTTCAATTCCTCAAATTGCTGAGCCGTTAGTACTTGTATAGTCTGTTTAGGTTTCACAAAATTCAATGTGTGTCCTGGATCAATCGGAATTTCAGATGCTGGTGTAACGTGTAAGTGAGAATAATCTGGTATACTTTGAGTGGCTTGGAAAGACGGGCACGTAGGGTCATTCATATGCAGAGAGATGTTGGTGACAGAAAAACACGTCAAACCCAGGATTGTCAAAGGCGATTCTTCCTGCAAAATCTCATGGTCTAATGAATGTCTACCACCTAAGCAAGAGTCAATGTATTGCACTTGTTGAACAGGAAATTCACCTCTAGAAGTGTATTCAGGCAATGAACAACTGAAATTCTGTGCACATTTAAATGTCCCTCTTGTGAGGAACGGTACGTGGATGATTTCCCAGTTTCTCTTATTCTTTTTCCTCCTCTTAAAAACGACGACTTGTACTTTTTCTCCGCTATAATTGTCTCTACGAAACTCTGTCTGTCCTCCATTGTGAAGCTCTAGAATGTCCCCGTCGTCAACTGTGTCTACCAAATAACTGTTGTGTGATGTGTTCACATCAAAAGCAATCACCTTGTCTACATAACGTGTGTTGTAAATCTCTGCGACTGTTTTGAATGCATGACGCTCGCTCTATGTAAGAATGAAGAAATCATTGATGAGTAAATTGACAACAGAAATTCTGTAGTTTATTTTTGTATTTTTGCAAAGTGCATTATTTTGACACCAAATTTGCCATGATAGTATTAATTTTAAAGAAGATATGGTATGACAAACAAGACTAAAATGTCACAAATCCGCCAAATTTATGCTCCCAATATATAACGCACATGGCCAAATACAATTTAAACAACCATGTATAGAAATGGGAATTCCGATTTCACAAATACGGAACTAGAAAGTAAATCAATTAACCTTTTATTCAACATAAAATAAATATTAGTAATAAAGTAAATTATATTATGTTAGGCTTCAGTAGCTAATATTCTCTTTGAAATATGTTGATAATTATTAGTGATTTTTGATGAATAGCCTAATATAAACCAGATAAAGAATCATGTCTGATTATAGAAAACGGTTGCATCAGTTTGGTCTTGTGTGTTGGTTATAGCTCTGTATTCTCATTCCAATGTACAGTTGGTGGTCCATCTCCCATCTTTAGAATAATACACCTATTTTTTTTTGTAGATGATACGAAAGTTGATATATCGGGTTTTTTTTCAAGAGGCTTTTTATAGTAATGCAGAAGTCAACTTTTCTGATCACATTGTTCTGTTTTGTGGGTAATTTTCAAAGTGTTGGTCTTCTCATGTATACTAAGCAAGAATCCAGTTGATTTGAATGACACTATCATCGGATGCTGATAGAGTCATTGTATGACGATGGTAAAGATAACAAGCTACTTAGCTACTTTTTATTTCATTTAGCGTCAGGAATTATTTAAGATAAGTTCTACATTTTACTTTTTGTGGAAAAAATATTTTGATAATGTTGTTGTAGTTTTATTTGTTTATATTTCTTGTTTATATGTTCTTGTGAACCAGACGAAGGAAAGTATACCGTTTCCGAAAGCTCGTGCAGTCCGTTTATTAACCGTCTCTTTTCTAGATTATCCGTTTCTTGTTAATTGCTGTTTGGTGAGTTTG
>JXSR01S023519.1:0-18502 GCA_000969725.1 Ophiothrix spiculata | reverse complement strand
TTTTCTGTTATGGCCATTTGTTGAATTAAATTCAGGATCCCAAAATTAATTCCACATGTATTAGCATAGGAAAGCATGCATGTGCTTTTTATCCATTTCTTGATGGTAAGACAATTTTTTTTCACAAAATACACTTGAAAATGCTTTTAGATAGTCACATTCCTCCATTTTATGCTGTTTTTACTATGAATCATTTTTGATCAAAATCTTATAGTATTACTTTAAAACAAAATTGCAGGAAAAGTTAATCTATATACATACTTTCATGCAGGTTCCGTTTCTGGTTGGTTGAGTCACATTGTGTAGCGATGACATATTATAAACCAACTTTGACCAAATGACTTTCTTGGTAGGGGGTTTATTTATAACATTTGGTGGAAAGCCAGGCTAATCCCAATAGTGCAAATGCATTCAATTTAATGGATGCCTCTGTGATGAGAAAGATAGAAAATTGGAAAGAATTTGCAATTTTAGATGCAGGAGGAAACCGAAGTGCTCGTAGAAAACCTGAGAGTATGGACCGACAAACAAATTTATGTACAACCTAGGTCCGACCGGGAATCAAACCCGGGCCGCAGTGGTGAAAGGCGAGGAAAGAAACACTGCCCAACCTGTCCTTCCAGTGATGTACAGCTCACATAAGAGGGACTAGTTGGTTTTCAAACTGGGTTGGTTGAAATAATTCTCAAGACGAGATCTGAAGACACCAATTGACTCAGCAGGTAGCTTATTCCAATCTCTTATTGTGCATGGATAAAAAGAATTTGATCCTGTAGAGCCCCAGTTATGTAAAAGTTTCCTGGTATTTCAAATTATGCCCTATAATAGTCCTTCTATGATTTGCTTTCAGTCTGTCGTCCAAAGGTATATCAATAAGCTTATTAGTAATCTTGTACATTATGGTTAACCTGTGCAGATTCCGCCTTCCAGAGACAACCATTTCAGCTCATCAAGCCATTTTCCCAGTGATAATTATTTTTGAAGAAACATATGCTGCCTGCCTCTGGACCCTCTCAATAGCCTTAATGTCATAATTATGGTCACCAGGCTTCTATAGCTTATTCCAGGTGTGGTCGTACCAACGTTTGGTAGGCAGTTACTTTTACCTTTTCTGGACAATTCAGGACAAGACAATACAAGACAAAACCTGTTTCGCCAAATGAATGTATTTGTGACCCGTCATATCGAAAGGTACCTTAAGGTCGGCATAGTAATATAAGAGATATGGGCCATTAAAGCTGAGCATAGTCAAAAATCACGTCCAAGGTCGAATTTCTAATTTCATCAGAAACGTTACCTTTGAAGTGTATTCAATCATATCTATCAGATTTCAACATCCAAAACATAAGAAAAATGTGTTAAAAAACCAAGATAAAAATTATCTCTCCATTCAATATTTACTTAGTACAAAAACTTTAAACTTGATTTTCTCAGAACTATAGTTTTCCGAATCAGCTCGATGACTTTTACCAATTTGGATGTAACTTTGCAATCGAACATCTAATCACCAAAAGCAAGGTGTCATTTTAAAGTTTTAAATATAATCTTTGAGATGAGACCAAAAAATCACTTTTGATTTTGGGACCCTTAAGGTACCTTTCGATATGATGGGTCACATTTACTCAAATGCTAGGTCATAGTACTTCTTAATTTCCCACGTTAAAAACTGTAAACAAAGTTGTGTTCAATTGTAGCTTGCAGACATTCCAGCAGACCTAATAATTGTACTTTGTTTCCTACAGTGCTACAACCCAGCTAGTGAACACCAAGCATGAGCTAGATGTCAAAGTCAAGCATCTTCAAGACACCGTGTCAGCACTCCACTTAGATAACAACTTATTGAGAGCTCAACTGGACAGGTCACCAACACCGCAACTCTCCGCACAAGTCCATGATCTCACAGGTGAGATTTAAGGTTCCCCCCTGGGGAGAGTTTCTGATGTTATTCAGAATGTCAACTTGAAGTTGCCTTTTTGTCCTTTGCCATCTGTTGCAGACCAAAAGAGAGGAGTAAAAAAAACAATAGGAAGAAAATAATGGGGAGCAAAGTTGTAATATTACCAATGCAATTAAGTCACCTTCCTCCTTCCACTATTTTTGTTGCCATCACCTTGAGCATCAGTGAGCATCGGCTTCATAGCCATTCACTTTCTCACCCGATCATCATGTCTATAGCTATTTTGGACAAGGTACACGATCATCATGTCTATAGCCATTTTGGGCGAGGTGCACGATCATCACGTCTATAACCATTTTGGGCGAGTTTATTGACACGATCATCGTGTCTATAACCATTTTGGGCAAGTTTATTAACACGATCATCGTGTCTATATCCTCGGCAGTGGCGTAGCAATAGGGGGGCCGGGGGGGCCGTGGCCCCCCCATTACTGACCTGTCCGTCGGTTAAAAAAAGCGCCCGTCGGTAAAGTTGACCCAACCGCCCGTAGGCCGGGCGGCGATACAGCACTCAATACAATTCTGTCTGTTCATATTCATATTGTGGCCCCCCCAGTTTCAAAAACCTGGCTAGGCCACTGATCCTCGGCCTTTTACAAAACTCAAAAGTGTCACCAAGTATGTATCAGCATGCATGAAGCCAAACCAACTTGAGTTGTTAAAAACAATCCTTTTTCATTTTTTTCCAAATCCAGCTGATTTCAAACTGAAGTTAAATGTTGCTGATGCTGAGCTGAAGCAGGAAAAACTCGTGACAGAAGAGCTAGGCACACAACTAAAACATGCTCAAGTACACTGTGACCAACTTAACAAGGCCTTGGTAGATAAAGAGAATGAACACAGGGCAGCTATGAAGAAATTGAGGGAAGCTAATGCAAAAGTTATTGAGCTTGACAAGAAAAAAGCTGTTCTAGATGCTCAGGTAAGTACACATAGAGTATATGTAAATGCAACCCCACTATGTATTTTTGTTTGTTGTCATATCTATTAGGTGATTTTAACATTGACCTTCTATGGTGTTGTTTTCCATCGACACTTTATTGAGAGATAATGGCCCGTATTCCAGAAAGGTGTTTAGCTAAACCACGGTTTAACTGAGCTTCAACTGTCCAGAAATTATATGCACTGTTGCAGCTTTCAAGCGGAACAGTTCAATGAGCCGTGCTGTTGAGGAGAGTTAAAACCATGTTTTAGCTAAACTCCTTTCTGGAATACGGGCCAATATGTTTTTGAGTGCATTTTTAAATGAGGAAAGGGTACAAGAGGCCTTAATTGACTTGTTCAATATATTCCACATCATAGGGCCTTGAGTTTTAATGGTATTTGTTGCAAGCAATGATTTGGTTGGTTTGATATGCAGATCAAAAGGCCTATCTGGTGTTGTAGTCAAAAATATCAACTTGAGGTTCAAAAACATTGTTTGGCAGAGCGGAGGGAAGAAGTCATGGTGATGACGGTACATGAATGGATAGTTGATACGTATAGATGTCACAAATTCTCAGCTTGTTTAATGCTATTAATAACTGAGTTTATATGTTCTAGGGTCCTAGGATTCCCTCAGACATTTCAGGGGAGATATATATATAAATGTTTAAATTCAACAAAGAGTTCAAAACTTAGCAATTCAAGTCATACCCCTGCCAATTGGCCTACTAAACTGCATTGCATTTAATTAAACTTTATGTAACATTTTTTTTTTTCAATACACCTTAGGTTGAACGTCTGAAACAGGAAAGAAATATTGCCAAAGATGGAACACAGAAAATGGAGAGGAAACTGAAGGATGTCACGTCAGATCTGAACCAAGTGAAACAGAAGCAAGACAAGACTAACAGGGCTAGAGATGCTCTCAAAGCACAGGTAACAAATTGACTAGTCATCAGTTCACTGGTAAAAGTTGGTTATCTTTATCCCTTGCAAATTTGTTGTTTGCTGTTTGTTTATCATCTTTTGTTTTTCAGGTTTGAGTGCAGTGTATGTTTAAATTGCAGTGCATGGTGTAGTTCCTAAGATGTTTCTAATAAAAGTGGAATAAACATTTTATTAGATTTTTATATTCGTGTCACTTCATTCATTGAAAGTTTCAACGCTTCCATGTGATATGAGAGATTATATACTTTACCTAAGGCCAAAGAAAAAAAGAACTCTGTCTCAGCTTCCCGTGCGAATTTTACCGCATTTCTTTTTTTTAGGTTTCAGGAGATTTTTTGCTTTTTTATTTTTTTTTCTTACATCGAGAGAAAAAAAGGAAAAAAAATAGCGACCTAAAAACATAGCCTTTTTGAGTAAAAAAAAAGGGTTTTGGGCTTAAGGAACCTGAGACAGAGTTCTTTTTTTTTTGGCCTAATCAATTCAGTAGAACATTTAGAATAACCATACTAGATTGACATAAGGCCATAATTTTAAAAAGTCCTGTTTCTCATGATGAAAGCAATACAATTGAGATATAAATATTTACATTTAAGTTCTAAGCATTCAACATGAGAAAAATGCCACTATAATATAAAACTATTACTGAGTAAAATTATTACTCATCAAGGTTTTCATTTGCTATAACCTTTGCTGGAAGATATAATGTTTGATGTCTTCGTCCTGTATTTATCTGAGCACGAAAATTTTTAGCAAAGATGATAAATAGTTTTGGTAATAACCCTTTAACACATGACCATTTTACATGCCCTAGAACAAACAGGGTGGAGAATTTAAACTCATATTGACTTCCAGGAATGAATATGGTTTTTTGGAAACCCAACCTCAATCGAATCACTTGTCTCAGACTATCTGACAATATATTCCTGACCCCACTATAACTCTATACAAATAAGCTCATGGTTTTTTCCCATTGAGCTGAAAATCATTCAAAATTAGGTTGAAAACTAAATAAAACACACTTTGAGTCATTTTTTTTGAAAATGGGGGTCTTCGGAACTGAAGTAATCTTGAGATGAGCATCTTATGGAGTGGAAGAGGAGGCTTGGAAAGGGGGTCTTGAACGTAGCACATACCCATACCATTTGTCAATGTAATTGACCCCCGGGCCCAGACACTAACACTTGGACAAATCGCACTGATGACCAACATGTCTATTGTCTAATATCGAAAGCAAAACCTGTATTTGAATAAAAAATTTAATTATAATATCAATAAATATAATATATTATATTTAAAATGATGTCAATCTTTAGTTTTTTAACAATTTTTCAACCAGATCGATGCTCTAAAAGCTGAAGTGATAGATGTCAAAGGTCAGAATGTCAACCTCATGCAAGACAATGAAACATTGGAAGACAGGCTACAGGATGCACAAGAGGAATTACACAAAGCTCGTCTACAACTTGAAGTTCAAGAACAAGAGATAGTATCACAGACGACAGAAGAAAAAGTTGAAGCTGCAGTAAGAATGATTACTTGCAGTTTATTAAAAAAATGAATGATTACTTACTATGAAAATCATAAAAACATCACTATTTGTTAAAAACGTCACAAGACATCGCACAGTTGATGTATCATTAGACATTGTGGGTTTTATAGTTTTTGCATGAACTGACATAAAACATAGACACAAAACTGTATAAAATTTCCAAACAAGTCGGCAGTTGTGGTTAATAATCTTAGATGGCAATTTTTGTGTGGCATATGAGATTGACTACTTCATCTGTTGTTTTTACATCTGTTTTATCATCCTATTTATCATTTCATCCCATTGTTTCCAAAATGTAATAAAATCATTTCCATCATGGCATAAAGTATCTAATCCCACTTCATTCCATTCATTTTCTCACTTAAATTCCATAGGTTCTCTCAGAGACCCTCAAATCAGAACAAGACAGAGCTGAAGAACTTGATCTTGATATCATCACAAAGAAAGCACAAATATCACAGCTTCATGCACATCTGGATGAGCAGAAGAAAAAATATCAAAAGAGAGTCCAAGTTGAGAGGGAAAAGGTCAAAAGTCTCCAAAATGTTTTCAAAGAAAAAGAAACAGCCATGGGTGATCTGAAGAAGAAGTTGAAGAAGGAAATCACAGATAAAAATGCCAAGATGATGGAGTTGAAAAATACAATAGAAGCTCAAGAAAGGGAAATTGATAATATGGTGCAGCTGAAGGAGACACTTGATGAGAAAGAAAAGGAACATTTTGATAAGGAGTTTGAAAATGAAAAGCGATGCAAACAATTAATGCAAGAACTAGATGATAAAGAATCTGCAATTTCAGATCTAGAGATGCAGGTTGCTGATATCATTGATGAAAAAACAGGTGTGATATCAGACCTGAAAAATCAGATCAGAAAATTAGAAACGAAAGCAAAGACAGAAAACCAAAAGAATACTGATCAGATGAAAAATGTAGAAGATTACAAGAAAGACTTAATGTCTGAATTATATGAAACCAAGAAAACATGTAAAAATCTTCAAAAAGATATTCAAGGTAAGAATCAAGACATTGATAGGCTTGTCAAGAAAATGGAAAACACTGCAAAGGAAAAGAATGACCAAATTGCTCAATTAGAATGTGACATTCAACATGAGGAAAACTTGAAAAGAGATCACGATAAAACTATATCTGATCTAAATAATAAGTTGTTAGATTTAGCGGATAAACAAGAAAGCTTAGCTATGAAATTGGACGAAGAGATGGCAAAATGCCAGATCTTAAGGAGAAGTGTTTCCATGAAAGATGAATCAATTGCACAGCTGGAACAAAAGTTAGGTGAAAAAACGGACTTGGATAATGCATCACGAATAGCACTTTTGGAGAAACAACTGGAAGAACAGGAGATGAACTTCAAAATTGAAGCAGAAGAAGAAATGCACAAATTCAGAACTCTTGAGGAAAGCTTAAACAAAAAAGATGACATAATAGAAAAATTAAAAGCACAAATAAAGTTTAAGATGGATGAAGAAACTGATGATGTGAATAAGAGACAAGAGGAAGTGAAGAGGATGGAGGAACTGATCAAACTGGAAGAAAATATGTCCGTTTTGATTGAGGAGAAGGAGAGGATGCAGCAGAAAATACAGGTAGGACATCAAGCAAAAACACCTCACAAACTATACTCTGTAAACCTTAAAGTATGCAACAAACAATCAGACTCTGTTACAAGATCCATAGCATATCCTTTGTATTCTACAACATTGTGAACTGGTTTTTTATATTGTGTAAGAGACTAGTAATGATTGATTAGGATTGATCAGAGATGCTAGAAAGGAAAAGCGTCTCTGGATTGATTAAGACCAGATCACTGCATATTAATATTTTTCCCATAAATTGTTCATGATTTTGGTATGATTTGGGTCTAGTTTTGTTGCTAACACATGAACAAACATTGAATATAAGTTAATTTGAATATTCAGCAAGATTTAGTATGTTGTAATGATTCGAGAAATATGGACTAATTTACTTACCTGTATGGTAATATTAGTTCATGTGCACTAATCGGCTGCTTGTTGCATACTTAAAGGTTTATAGAGTACCTATCAACTGTCCAGGGCTAGACATTAGCACCCACCCGACATCCAATGGTGGGTAACTTTGATGTCAGGTAGATAAAAATTGAAAGTTGCCTGCGGAAAGAATTTTTTGAATATGTTGAGTCCATTTTGAGTAAACAAACCTCATCTAAAGATATTTGAAATGTCACCAATAAAAATAAAGTGAAAAGGGAACCCATCAATGTACCAAATTTCTCAGAATTTTGAGCTAAATCTATACAAAAATAACAGCTTTTGCAAAAACTACATCAATTTCCTAACAAAATTCCTAAAATGTTTTTGTAGAAAAAGTTCCAAACTGCACTATTTACATACTGTACGCTTTGAGTCACATGACCACTAACGCCTTCACAGCAAACCAATTTTTTGTGTTGTAGTCATTTTATGTGAAATGTGATCAAGCAAAATGGGGAAAAGGATTTCTTATAATTTATGCATAAGCATAACTAAATATATGGCTAAGACTGCGATCACATAGAAAAATAAACAATGGTATACGGTATATGTTATTCGCTATACGCTCCTGGGAAGGCACCCATGTGTTTAGTGATGAGGATAATCCCTGTCAATTTCAAATATGAGTACTTCCACCGGAAGCGTATAGCAAATACCGTATACTGAATACTACTAAGACCATTTTGAAAAATGAGCATTAGTTGATTCTACCTCCTGTTTCAAATTTGTTAATTACCATCCTATGACTATATAGCAATATTTGTAATTTTTTATGAGGATAGGAAAACAAATGTGTTTGTGTGACATTCTTGTGGCTTAATGAGTTAAAAATATGTACTGCCAACACTGCAGAATTGATTGTACAAAAACAAAGGCATTAGACATATTAATGCGCCAGCGATTTGGTCTATCATTGGTAGCTTACACCGTACACTGGCAAAGAACTGGTAATTTGAACGAAAATGTGGCTATTGAGTCAGCCAAGCACTATTGCTTGATACGCACAATTTTGGGAAGATGTATATTGCGTTGTAGACAACTAATTATAGCATGCGACTAGATCACTGAGCAGCGTCACTATGCACTTACGCAGCATCAATCAAGGCATGACGCCCACATGGCGCAATCCTCTTACTTAGCTAAATTTTTAGGGTGCAAATAGTCCTGTTTCAAGCAGCATATCTAACAATAAAATCCAAAATTTGATTTATTTATGCAGCACACAATTTACTAAAATTTCACGTGGTGAGGCAATCAGAAAGGGCTGTTTTTCAAGTCGTCAACCATTTTAAAATCTATAGTTGCAAAGATATTGTTAAAAGTCAAATTTCAAAAGTCACTCAATTTGACTACAACTTGATTTCCAACCCATTTTGCTAGATAACATCACATATTGTCTGCATTGTTCCAACTTAGATAGCACAGATTTTGTCTCCTTGTCTTTTTACTGTTCAGATTTTAAGGAAAAGAAAGCACAGCACACCAGCCATCATAGGGTCAAAGGACTTTCGACCACCATATCTAACAACAAAATCCAATATTTGATTCATTTATGCAGCACGCAATTTAAGAAAATTTCACGTGGTGAGGCAATCATTGTTTACTCTGCATGATTCCTGTCAGACACTCACTGCATGAGCACATTTTGCTAACATTGCATGAAATTATTAATTGGGTGACACATTGAATTTCAAATATTTTTATTATTAACCAGAGTGACGTGCTGGTAACCTCTCCTCCGAGTCAAATTTGTGCCGGTCACACTGTGTAGTGCATTTCCCGCCAAGCTTGACTTATTATGTGAATTTTATAACTGGAACTTATTAACTGTAATTTCTGCTTGTGCATCTAGTTTATATTATCTAAGGACTTTTATATGGTTATTTTTAACTTTTTGGTTTAAGTTTATATATATATAATTTGTTTTGGTGTAGTAACATATTTATTTGATTGTGTAAAGCTCATCAAAGTTTTTTGCATTTTGCGCTATATAAATCTTTGTAAGTATTATCATTATTATTGTTGGCATTACTTAAGGCAATACCTGCAGGGTAAAATCTTGTATGTGGTTTTGGCCTTAAACGTCAATGCAAGGCTTCGAAATCCGCGGTAACGTGGCCGCGCCGTTCCCAGAAAAAAGGTTGAAGTCCCAGAAAAAAATCGGCAAGCTTAAAAAAAAATAATAATAATATAAAATCAAATAATAACAAAAAGTTCTGACGACAAATGATTTTTTGGCAATATATGACTGATAAATATAAATAAATGAGCCAAATTTTGGGTTGAATGTCAAATTACTGTCAAAACACGCGTTTTTTCAGAGCGATTCATGCTTTTTTTCAAAAATCTCACAGAAAATTCTCATCAGCACTATAAAAGTTCCCAGAAAGGTTTATTTTTTCTATACCCTGCATCAATGACCAAACTTAGCTGGCAATGGGGGAGCGGGTTGGCGCAGCGGTAGTTCCCTTGCCTTGCACCAATGAAGTTCCAGGTTTGTGTCCCTTGGCCGGTGCTTTATGTGCATTTGGTTTTCAGTTCATGCTTGCTTCCACAGGTTTTTCTCCGGGTACTCTAGTCTTCAACCTGCATTCAAAACTGAATTTAAAAACATCTTGGAGCCCAGTTGAAGATAAGCTTCCTTTACCTTACTTGGTACCCAAGTACCAAGTACCAAGTTGGGTTTCCTTGGCAAATACCTAAACAAGGAGATTTTTGAATACCTTCTAGACATGTTTAGTAGTGACCTGTCAGTTGGGTTTTGTGCCCAATAGGCATATACATGGCCCATTGAATTGAATTATGTCACAAAGAATGATGCAAGACATCAAAACTTGAGTTCATTCTTTGGCCTTGCCCCTCATTTGGAGCACGGAGTCCAATACATGATAATGGAAAAAAAAATCCTATGACATTATTACAACCATGAAGATCACAGCAAAACTTCTGCTGATGATAGATGTAGCACATCCAAAAGTACTCCTGAGGTATCGTGCATCAATCTTAGCTTATAATACCACGTGTATGAATCTCCGCTATTATAAAAATGGGAGCACTTGTGTTGTCTGGTTATAGGATTAGGAAACTTCATTTGGGAAACTGTTGTTACATACTTGTTCCAATTGGGGTTTTCATCCCATACCCTAAATCAAGTTGTCAGTGATCATCACACAATATTATGTTGCTTTGAACAAGGAGCACGAGTGTGGCCAAGTGGGTAGAGCCCCCAGTGATCTATAGATTGTGAGTTCGAGCCCCGCTTGTGCCAACATGTTGTGTCTTTAGGCAGGGCATTTCATCCTCATTGCCTGTGGGTTGGGTGTTTGTATAGTTGCTTCAATGTTGCACTATTGGCACTGATTAAAGGGGCAATTCATGATCCACTTTTCACACAACGGCGCGTCGGCTCTGAACGCGGGATGTAGCGCGTGCGTTTGATAACTTCAAGGCAAGTAAACAAGCTATGGGCAATTTGACAACCAGGACGGAAAAGACTGTTTTATGGCTAATTTTTGCCCGGATTTTGACATTTTATACATGAAAAGGGTATGTGTAAACAGGGTTCATTAATATTTTCTGTGTGTTCGCGATGCTTGCCATCCTGCCCGAGGGCAAAATCAAGCGATTACACACGGAAAATATTAATGAACCCTTTATTCATCCTCTAGGTCACATGTATCAAAATCAAGTTCTTTAGCTAATAAGAATTCTTGACTGCTATATTCTACAAACTCAAAACCAGTAATTAAAATACACTGGCCTATGGGAATTTTTTCAAGATACTGAAAAGCTTGTGACTCAAAAACAAATGGTCGGAGGCAAGTCAAAATTTTAGTGCTAATTGTACTCTTCATTTTATTAAGCTAGAAAAGAGGCGAGGTTTTCATTACATCAGAATCATGAATTGAACCTTTAAACAGCCTACAGATTGCAGTGTTTGTTTAAATGTGTTTAATGATGTAAAAATTCAGTGCTTTGTCCTGGGGGAATGATTAGAATTTGACATAATCCATAATAAAAGCTGAAAGGTCAAAATATCAACATGATTTTCCAGCTCAAGAAATATATTTCTTAAGAATTTAAAAGAATGTTACAGTGACACTAAAAATTCAAGCAAATCAATGAACCAGTCTAAAAGATGCTTGCTTTAACAGTCGATATTGCTTTTACAGTCGATATAGTTTTAACAAGTTATGAGTTCATTACTACTATAATACCTACTAGTACTTGTGTCATCGTTTTGCACAAAGTTTCTTCAAATTTACTTGTGGATATTCTCTCAGCGTTTGCCTCAATATTAATCACAAATCACCTGAATATCCAACTCCATAATTTGTACATATTTGCACTTTTTTTGTTATTTCCCATTTACTTTATCTCTGTCCATCTTAGACATGTACATTACCAAAACTGGTGTTTTTTCTGATCCTTCTTAACTTTGTTTCTCTTGATAACATTTTGACATGGTATCAATGTTCTCCATTTGTCTCTTTGATCTGATTCATATGCATGCTTCCATATTCACGCACATCATTTCATTATGTAATTCAGTAAAGGCTTTAGAACCTATGTAATAGTGGCACATTGATGTCGGGTCCTCAGACCCCATTTACCTGGGTGCTCCCTAGGGATCACATTTTAAGCATTATAGTCTTTAGCTACCACACCTTTATAAAGTTTAGTTCCCAGAACCTTGATTTTAAGCAAACTTTCTAAAATAGTTGGTTCATTAGATCATCAGGAGCACTGACCAAAAATAGTATAGGCCACTCAAATTATTTTTGGACAGTGTAAACAAAAATCAATGGTAGGTGTTACATTTACCAACAATGGGCCCTGTACTCTGGATTTTTGGACAGTGTAAACAAAAATCCATGTTAGGAGTTACATTTACCAACAATGGGCCCTATACTCTGGATTTTTATTTTCACTCTCCAATAATTGTTTGAGTGGCCTATAGTATGGATGTGCGGCTCATAAGACCCTCATTTCACACCCTGCATGTTGCTCCCTACAACTCAAATTAGAGCATAAGCTTTATTCCTTAGTTTGCAAGCCTTCTTTGAAATGTTAGTTCCCAAGAGCTCTGATTAAAGCAACATTTAGTATATTAGATGAGTTGGGCATATTGGATTTAAAATCAGAAGGTTGTGGTTTTAGCACTCCTAACTGCTACATTTTCTGCCTTCTTACGCATGTGACCTATATGAGAGTTACACTCTGCATGCACTATGCAAGCAGAGATACAAGTCTTGCATATTCAATCTTGAAGCCAAAATTAAATACCATATTTGTGAGTTACCTTTCAATAAGCATTCTGATATGCATAATTATCAAACAAGACATGCAAATGATCTTAATATTGCCTTCAATAAAAAATCATTTACTGATAAAGCTATCCGTACAATTGGTCCTCACCTTTGGAATTCATTATCTTGTGAAACAAAGAAATGCAATAAATGTGAAACAGTTTTGAAATCAACTTAAGCAAAACATTATTCTTAATTATAAGTAAGTTTTTGAGCATGTCCCTGTTTTAGTCTTGTTTGGTAGTTGTGCTGTCAGATATTTATCTAATTCCATTGTCTGTAACTTTTCGTTGTTTTTACATAGTGATGGACATTCAACAGGCCTCATTGTCCTTTCCTCTATCAGTTTCTTTTGTATGTTATTTTGATGCTGTTCTTATATATGTATGTTTATGTATATTTTATGGAAATAAAGAATCTGAATCAAGATACAATGTAAAAATAGCAACAGGCACAAACCAGTAGCAAGCTTACCTACCTGATCAACTATTTTGAAAATAGATAACAGATATGCATATTCTGGGTTCATGGTTTAGCAAATTAAAACACACCTAGTTTGTTGAATTACAATCCACTAAAGTTAAAGAAAGATTGAAGTGTAAGTGGCATTTAGTTCAAAGACACTAATCTTGGATTTATTTTTCTTCCAACAGATTCTGAGCAAAGATAAGACAGTTCTACAAGCAGACAAACAACTCCTGGAATTAGAACTTGCAGATAGAACCAAAAAATTACAGAAGATTATGAGAGACAGCTCTATCACTGCAAGTTGTAGCAGTAGATCTAGTAGTCGTCGTAGCAGTATTGACTCTAGGGTGGGCAGGACAGACTCCAATGTGGGCAGGGCAGACTTCAATGTGGGCAGGGCAGACTCACGGGTGGGAAAAGATGTCAACAAGAACAGAAAGTCAAAGATTCCTATTCGAGATGGGAAAGATGGGATTCATAAGGACAATGAACACAATGTGAATAAAAATGGACAAAATAGAAATAAACAGGATGGACACAGTGAAACTGGCAAGAAATTATCCACACAATCAAGTGAAAGAAATGAAACCTTACCGGTTGGTAACCATGGTAACTCATATGTGCATGAACAAAAGTCTAAAGACAAAGATAGTATGTTATCTAGTGAATGCACACCAAATGGAGCTTTACAAGAAAGGGGCCATTCTAATAAAGACAACATGGCATCAAGTACAACCAACGAAGACTCGAAACACGAAAGCCAATACGACCAAGGCAGTGACACCAATAACATGAAAACTGATTCTCAGATATCAGATGAGAATACAGAAAGACTACAACTCATTGATAACTTTATATCAACACTTGTTGATTTACACATTAATGACAGTGATGACTTTGGAAATCTCCAATGTGAGACTGAATCATTGCAGCGGAAAGCCTGTAGTGATAGTGATCACCCAGTACAACTACATCAGTCTGTGGTGGCAAAATTGGCAGCATTATATCAAGTGATGAAACCGAAGAAGGTTGATGATAAATCAATGTCCTCTGTCAACAATGATGGCAGAGGGAAGCAACCCCTAAATGATGCAAAACACAAGGCTGATAAAGAAAAAACAAGGTAAGTCTTATTTCTCTTAGCTGTATTCATACATCTAATTTTCATATTCTTGTGTGTTGTAAATTGTAAACAGTTGCTCACATTATACCTATACCAAAGCCAAACTAGACCTATACCAAACAAAAAAAAATTGAAAGTATTTGGTAACCTTTGAGGCTGTTTTGTACAATGTTATACTAGCAATAAAACAGAAAGACACAACATTCTTTAAGCTGATAGCCAAGGATAACCCAAGACAGCTTATTTCTATTGGGGCCAAGATCCTTCCTACAAAAGCTTCAAATTCACAGTTAACCTACAATAGATGACATTAAATGTTTTGCAAACATATTCTCCTTTCAACCATCTCAAAAAAAGTGTTAGCACTTGGGGTTGACAAATTCAGCTATACTGTTACCCCTCTTTCCCAACTCAATTTTAATTTGAACACAGACACTGTGATTAGATTAACCACTCATACAATGACAGGGGGAGTGAGAAGAGGGGATACTCTTATCACAATCAAATTGGACATAGCTTGCTCGTAGGAGCTGAAATATAGTTGTGCATTCCAATGGACATTGCGTGAGGAACTGTTGACGGTCTGTGTTACTTATGCTTAAAGCTTGATATTTGAATTCATACACTTCACATCTAACCTACCCAATCAAAAAGCAAGATTTAAAGAATGCAGAGTGGAATGAAATTCACAATGGTTACTGGCATCACTAGGTTAAGTGTTGCCAGTTGATTTCTTAACTCCTGGTAAATTACAAGAATAATCTGGAAGTGGCAACACTGGATCTAGAGTTGCCAATAGTCGCCAGTAATCGAGAAAAGTCACAACCAATCCAGTGATAATAATAACAACAACCAGTTGTTGACATATCCATGTTCAGTGCACATTATTTGGATTGCATTTAAGAACCATTTTGATAATGCTAACCTCAAATCATTCTCTCACACATTCAACATTGCTTACGGATTGATTGATCATGCTACTTACCTGGTATTGGTTTAATGTACAGCAATAAACATCCGGTAACTAGTCTCATTGGCCCGTATTCACAAAAGAAGAATAAGTTAATCCAGGAATAACTTTATTCCTGGATTAGTTATTCCTGGATTAGGGTTAGTCCACAGTCGTGGACTAAGTTGGCTTTCACAAAACCTGGAATAACTAGTCCATGGATTAAACCATGGACTAAAGTTATTCTAGGAATAAACTGTGGACAAAAAGTTATTCGTCTGTTTGACCTTTGACTTAGGGGTTAATCCATGGAATAAAATTTATTCCACTGATTAGTTGCTAGGATACATCTTTTTAATTGAACTGCACATGCCCAGTAAAGTATTCATTCGTCCATTATCCAGGAATCAGCAACCGGTGCTTATTTAATTGAGTCCATACAGCTTTTACGATTTGGTGATCAGTTTTTGAAAACATTTTTCTTCCGTAAATTGACTGAGCAGGCTGTAAGGCCTAAGTGAAATGACAAAATTACTGGAAATGTCACAAATGCTGCGTCTATCTATGTATTGGCCCAACTATCGGGCGTGACTGGCAATGTTTCCTTCTCTGGGTCAAAAATGTCGAATCATTAAAAAAAAAGAAAAACTTGCGAGTTCACTGTATTTAATTTCAGGTCCAGAACATCTGAATCCCTTGTCATAAACGTTTCCACGGCAAAACTTTACGGATTCAGATTTACACCTAGATTATAATTTGAAATGAAATGAAATACCAGAGCCTCAAAAACCTTAACCATCTTTAAGGGCGATTTTGCCCCCAAACCGAACACATTTTAAGGGGTTTTTTTAAATGAAAAATAGGCTTATTTTACAACTTGCGATTTCCAGGGTTTAAGCTACCCGAACACCCAAAAAAATGTGGGGTTAAGTCCAAGAAAGGTTGGCCCATGTTAAGATTTTTTTGGTAATAAACAGAACCCATGGATTCCTTGTAAAAGCGACCCATTCCCTTCGGCCAAATATGCGAGTGCCTGCCGGTAATATCAAATTTGTGATATCTTAAGTTTGCTACAGTTCTTAACGTGAAATTAACATGATATCTTTCAAATATTGTTCATACCAGCAAATGGCCCAGGGGCACTGCGTATCATGCATGTCCACGGAAAAAGTAGGCCTAAATTCAAGAATTAGGGTCTTTTTAACGATGTCAAGGTATGTAAATCGCTAATCATGCACATAGCTAATATGCGAAACTGACGGTTGTCTTCAGGGCCGTACGAAGTGGGTCGAGGCAGTAAATAGCGGGACACTATAACGCCGGGCTATAACGATAGCGGGACAAAAATATACGGACTATATTTTTCTAATTTTTATTCATTTAAATAAATTACTGTCCCAGGATTACTGTCCCATTTTTAGTTTGAGTAAACTTATCGTCCCGCTATTGAAAATTTTAATTTAAAATCTCGAGTTCACACGAATTTCAAGATTTTTGTCATTTTTTATAGTCAAAATAAGTTTTTGCGCACAATTTTAGGTATATCAATTTGTAGCTGAAATTAGCAAATTTTTCGAGCTCTACGCGCGCATTTCATACAATTTCCATTAATTTTCCTCTGACCATTTTTGCTCAAAAATATTCAGCCCCACAATCAGTCAACAAGTACTCAGAAAACTGGGCAGATTCAAGAATGATTTAACTAAAAACTTCAAATTTGTCAACCAAGTGCCATGTCTCGCAACAAACATAGAGATCATTACTTTCCTAAACTCGAACATTTAAACAAACGTTCATATAAAACATGATCTGTTGCTTACAAGGAAAGTTAAAATTTTCTTGATTGCCTATCACTGAAAGCCTTATTATTTACGGTTATGTTTACCTTGACATTAATTTCGCAATCTCTCTAATATAGTTTTGAATATAACAGTCAATTAGCGATGGAATAAGTAAAATAATTCCATGAAATGTTAGTCCGATCCTAGGACCTTCGGATTTTTTCTGGGTTACTATCCACATTATATCCACTATCACATACCACTTTACTAGAAAGCCCGAGTTCTACATAGCATGCAGACTGATCGCCCCTCCCGAAAAATAAATTTCGGGGTAGGTAGTAAAGTGACTATCTAGATCACTGGTCTTGGTAGTTATATCCCTCATGTTGGTTTGTGTCACCCGAAAAAATAAGGGTTCTATTAATCGAACTATGAAATGTCTGATCAGATAAGCTAGGAACCGAACTAATTATGGTCAAACCTCAAACTTGAAAAACAAAGTCACAGATTTTTGTATTCAAATAATGTCATGGGATGCATTTTATTCAGTTCCAACCAACCATGCAACTATATGATACAATCATTTTTATATTGCTATACAGGAATGATATTTTACAATACCTCATAAATATTTATTAGGAAACCACGAAATACAATTGGTCAGTTAAAGCTGATGCGCATGATTATGCCTACTTCCCTCAAGTGCGGGTAAAGCCCACGCAGGGAAAAATTGAGAAACTATCGCACCCCCTGTAATCATATATCACTTCTCAGTTGGAAATTCATACGGTGATCGAGAAGAATGGACATTTTTTTTTGTGATTTTTTGATGTGTTAATATCAAATTTTAGTAAAATATTTATGAGGTATAGTAAAACAAATAGCTACAAATACAACATGGTTTATTTCGAGAAGTATTGACAATTCCTGATCCCTCGGTGTTGGATGCATGTGACTACTTCCCTCCGCTTCGCGTCGGGAAGTAGTCACTCGCATCCAACGCCTCGAGATCCGGAATTTTCACTACTTCCCTCAATACCATGTTGTATTTGTATATTATTTAACACATATATGAAGAGTTTGTTTCCAAAAGGGCCTAAATCCACTTTTCATAGTTCTGAGAAAATCAGCAATAACTTATTCCTTGTTATGGTAAAATCATTTTCAAGTTTTTAATGCATTAAATGTTAGGCGTTAGCACTCTGACAAAACTGAAACCACTCACGGAAATCAGAGCTTTATAATATATTTATAGAGAGATTTATTTTCACTATGAAGTGGATTTAGGCCCTTTTTTGTCTTTATGAGGTTTTTTAATCACCTGTTACTTGGAGCTGGTGGGGGAGAGAAGGCAAAATATGTGAAATAGGCCAGCACACGACTCAAACCAGATTTCAGGACTTTAATCAAAGGACTTAAAAAACAACAGACAGCAGAAAAAAAATGCAGGAACAAAACCCACTTA
>JXSR01S023518.1:18523-28785 GCA_000969725.1 Ophiothrix spiculata | reverse complement strand
ATACACACTAGCATACGAGATCAGAACTGATGCTACCGTATTTCTAATACATAATCAAATAAAGGAATGGAGAAATACGCATCGCACACTAGAACATTAATAACAATCAGACAAATCACAAACAGGCCAGGATTTTATTTACATCCATGTACCCATGTTCAGTTCGTCTATCTCCCAACTTTGGCTATATTTGGTTGCCAAATTTATTTCAGGTGATACGTTTATTTATACCTAAAATTAATCTTGACACTTACTTCATGGATATAATTAACTTTAACATTTGGGTCATCCCATTCTTTTATCACCGAGGGTACCTCTGAAAATTCCTTGAAAATGGCTTAAATTTCAAAAATTCAAGAAAGATAGGTTGCCAAATTTATTTCAGGTGATACTTTTATTTATACCCATTGCGTTTAGCTATCAACAAACGATATGTAGGGGGAGGGGTATCTGAGAGTGGGTGTGTCCCTTCAGGAGATAAATCATTGACTTAGGGATGTACCCAAAGAGAAAGCAGAATATTATTTGTTTCCAATGTGAATCGTTATGGTTCATACTCATTCCAAAATTCGTACCCTTTCTTATCCAACATCACAATTAAAGGGTAGAAATGAGGAGAAGTAATATTTTGAAGGATTCTAAAATCTCGATAATATTAGTTTAAGTTGAAAATTTATAAATTTTTGGGAAATGCTCGCAAAATGTGGAAAAAAGAGTCATTCGGTGTATGTGGGGGCAACATTTTGCGAAAAAATGGTCCACTAGCAAATTTGCTAATTTAATATGAAATTTGATGTAAAATCTTGAAACTTGCACGAAGCGTACATTATGTTGTGGTTGTTGTTGTTTTTGATATTTTACATTTAAATATTAAAACAAGGTTTTCAGTAGTCTCACATGCGTTTTGTACCAAAAGACGACCCGGTGCAACTCGCTACGGGCTTGCGAGGAGGGATCATAACGGGAGGGTCAATTAGAAGTTTCAGCTGTTTTAAGCTTCTCCATCAATCGGCGCCCCTACCGCATAGGTTTATTGTCATATAGGGTTTACTCTTTGCTGCCAGTTCGATCCCCTTATGAATAAGTTTAACAACGTTTTAACAAAGTTTGTACATTATGCACATTATCATATACAATGATTATCATTATCTTGAACCATTAAAGATCAAAACCCAATAACCATGTACTGAAATGCATCCTAATAGTTATATTGTAAAACTAATTTTAATCAAACTGACGAAATATTCAACCTTAGTAAATTTCTAATACTAACCTTACACCTATCTCCATCATAAATGCAATACCAAGACGACCCATCGTGAGTGTATTCAACCTGATATTGTTTTACCCAAAAATCATTATCTACCATGCCTTGAGTAATGACAGCAGTAATAACAGTCAACCTTAAGAACTGCACCTGTATCCATTGTGGGATGTCATCGCGGGCTGCCATCCATGCTCCGTTTCCGTTGTCATCTTTAACCTGATTCAAGCGCGCCTTGGATGGTCCCAAGGTCCGTGCAAGGTGGCTAGAAGCAGTTATCTGCTCGTCCTCTATTGCACCGTCTTCCATTCCTAATGGAGAGTCGCATGATGCTGGAAAAGAAAACAAATATACCGTGTGTCAAGACAAATCGAAACGTAAAAGGAAATGAATGCAAATATACAGCAATACAAACTATGTACATAATTTTGAACAAAACTTATGATGGATAAGGCTTGAGGTCCAAAAGGCCTGTACGTAGTCAGTACCATGGAAACTTCACTTTACATTAACAGGATACAGAACTCAAACAGGGAAATCTCGGAGGCGTGTTGCACAGCCAGTTCGGGAGAACGGCTCGATCCAGTAGGCTACTCGATTCAGCAGCCTGAATCCCATCTTTCTTGCCCTTGAACACAAGTTTGCTTTACGCACACACTGAGTAATTTGATATTTTTATCTCTTTGGGAATAATATCTAAAATCTGACAGAGGCAAACAAAAATTCACAGGGTCAATAAAAAGTTATAGGGCATAAAGTATTTTGGAAACATTCTGAATGATTTTTATCAACCATTTGTTTCAGTCCTCAAGGATTTTGAAGGAAAATACACGAAAAATGTGGGTTCAAAATTAATACATGATGTCATCTGCATAGTGTACACACGATAGACTATAGAGATTTTGTGACCAAGTTCAACAACACAACGTCAAAAGTAGCCGGAGATTGTGTCAAAAGTTTGCATTTTGATTTGAAGTGTCAAAATAACATCGTACTTAAAATTTTAAGGGGTTTTCTCATAGATAAAATAGAATTTGGTAGATTTATTTGTGCTGATGACGAATCTATAATTTAAAAAAAAAAAAGGTCACCGTTCTCGTTTTTGAGATACAGACATTTCAAAAGTGAACACTTTTCAAAAATATTCACCAAAAGTTTACTATTATGTGCTTGTAAAATAGTAAATGCTTCATTGATTTGTTTATTTTTACAGTTAAAGCATTTTTTGCGTACTTCAAAATACTGAAATGGAAAAAAAATAGAGTCACCGTATTAGTTTTCAAGAAAAATGACAAAACGGGCATTTTCAATAAAATTTGATTACTCTAATTGCACATCTGCGTCTGCATAACTTCCCGTGCATCTATTACGTAACGATCCGGCACACGATTAAACAAAATGCGTTAATAACGCGTGCGTTCAGTGTGAAATTTAGTTGAAATTTGCGTACGCAAAAGTGGTGCAATATGTTCCGCACTCGTAAGCAACTGCATCTGTTAGAAAACACCTTAAATATTTTAACATGTTTCGGAAAATACTTTTTAGCATTCATTTTTTACAGTAATAATACAATATACACACAGTTTTGGCCATGTGTTTGTTTCGTGTATGCTAAGTGTTACTGAACGAAAATAAAAATTAACAATATACCGTATCCTTTATTATGTACATGTATATCTAGGTAGTGTAGGGTCTATTGGCTTGATAAATAGGTTTCATGGACAATAGCTTTGAATTGCGTCTTGCCGTTTTCAGGTTTGTTTTTTTCACAGTTAATTTAGGCCAAATGTTTTACTTTTGTTTGCTGTTGGATCTAATTTCATGATCACGCTAAGAGTTCTTTTTTACGACAACACGTTGCTTGAATCCTCCATCTCCCGTGCTCAGTCCCAGTTGACCAAAACTGCAAATTTATTTATTTATTTAGCTTTCTTTATTCAGAGTAGCTCCTTCGGTGACTGGGCACTGCTATTCTAGAAGGCCCTGATTATATATATTTACAAAATATAACTTGATAAAAGTGCAAGAATAACAAAAATATACAAAATAACAACATATACAATAGAATATACAGATATTTGTCAGTTGATTTGGTAAGAACTTCTTTAAATTGATAAAGAGATAGAGTATCAAAGTTAGACCGAGTGTTTGAATCAATAGGATCATTCCAGATGAGCTGCTCTAGCATGGAATGTTTTCATACCAGAATTGGTCTTAAAATGAGAAATGGCCAACGTGTTTGAGGAATTTCCTCTAGTGGCATAGCCATGGACAGAGCGAGTGGAATTAAATAGGGAACAAAGATACGCTGGCGCTTTACCATTGACGCATTTGAAAATCATACCAAGAATCTGATTTTTCCATCGCTGATCAAGTTTTTGCCAATTTAAAACAGTCATCATTGAATTAACTGGGGTTCTGGTATCTGCAGAAAGAATAATTCTTGCAAGATTGTGCATCTGAACCTGCAATCTATTTGAAAGATGAAGAGAGCAATTTGACCAAGTATGACAACAATAATCAAATGTGGCATTACTAGTTATTTAGCAAGTTTCTTAATAATACAATTTAGAAGATGGTATTTCACACGACGGACGATATATTACTAGAAATAAGGTCAATATGATGTAACCATGTCATATTACTATCAAAAATAATATCAAGATTTTTAAAGTGATCAACCTTCTCAAACGACCTGAATGATTTCTTTGCGAATATCGGCCCAAACCTTGCTGCCAAAATCCCCCCAATGGATGATGTAACAAACAATATGCCACATGTAAACGAAAATGAAGCAAACCATGATCATATAAATTTTAGTCTCCAACCAGTTAGTATCGATTATGTGTATGAAAAGTTGAATTCTTTACCTGGAAAGAAAGCCACAGGAACTGACGATCTTCCTGCAAAACTTCTTAAAATGGGTGCTCCATTTCTCGTAAAGCCTATTACTCACATAATTAATTATTAATTAATCATTAACAAGTTGTATTTTCCCAAATTCATGGGAAAATGCTAGGATCTCTCCATTTTTTAAAGGTGGTGATACAACAGATTGGGAGTGTATTAAAGATCGATGTAAATATCATGATGCTTTTACTATGTACAAAATACTGAATAAATTTACTGCGCCTTATCTAAACGAACGTTTTAACTTCAGAAATACCGATTTATACAATCTCCATGGCTTTCAAATTTTGAATATTCCTAAACCTAACGAATTTTTAAACGAAGAGTTTAAGTAGGTACTTCAGGTAAAAAATTATCTAACTAAAATTTAAAATCTTTTTGAATTTTTGAAATCGGACCTTCCTTTGCGGAGATATTACGATTTTTATGCAGTTTGGTAGTGCTATATTCGAGAACATATGTCAAATGTCAACTCTTTTATTTTCTTTATACAGGGTGTCCCAATAAAAATGCATCACTTTTGTTTTTGATCATATCTCAGAAACCAGTAAACAACAATTAAAAAAAATTTCATAAAAATAATTAATATAGCTGATTCTTTCATCAGTTAAAGTTTGAGCAAAATCCTTCGAGCCGTTCTTTAGAAAACAAGACTTTTGTAAGAAGACTCAATTTCACTCCATTCCAATGGGGTTTACCACAGTAACTCATGTTTATCATGTTAATAAAGCACATATTATTTTAAACATTCAAAGCAGACTTTAAAATATCACAAAATATGACATAGACACTAAGCCATGATATTGATATCTTTTTCAGCACTCTGAAAGTGGCACTGTAATTCAATGTGTAGGGTTTGTTGTTTTACAGCGTTAAATAAGAAAAAAAAAGCAAAACAAAAGTTCACGGTTTCTTAACAAAACTTTAACCAAGACAGAGGTTTCCTTTAATGGAAAGTCTATTTCAGATATTTTATGTATCCTTTAAGATTTTTAGTTTTTTTCATTAAAAAAAAATCTTTATGACTATCTCTCCCTCTACAAGTGTTAAAATATAACAGCGTCAATATATTAAAGTAAAAAAACGGTTATTCACTCCCTCGTGAAAAGTGGAATGTCTGTTAGTCCACGATAGCTCACGTTGAATAATTATTGTACAGTTTTTAGTAAATTTCAAGCAACTCTGCCTTTCATATGTCCACAATCAGTTTCCACGCACCTTTTTGTTCTTATCATCGTATTCCTGCCTGGTCCAATGCGACATACTTAATCCCGGATGATGAAGGGAGTCGAGTGTGATCAGGTTTATTCAAATTCTAAATTTTCTGTTGTTGTTACAATTATTGTTGTTTTTGTTGTGATTGTTGTTTTGTAGTTACTTTCCTGACAAGGTGTATATCCATGAATTAATGACATAATTATAATTACCTACATTAGGAACTTCAGTAACCTGTTACATAATGGTTGAACAGATGGATCCAAATAAAAGTATATATTTCTGGAAGCGGATTTGCATACTAAAACATGATGGTGAGGTCATTTTTGAACCAAAATGTGTACTTTTGGCCTTTAGGTTCAAAATCGTGTTTTTTGACCCAATAATTTACGGGCAAATTTTAACAAAATTGTGCTTTGGTAAAATGTTGAACTATTCTACTTGTTAGAATCTAGACAGCAATATCTAGGAACGCATTTCTCAATTTTTTGATTTTTCTTACTTTAGTGAAATATTGCCAAAAATAGGTCAAAAAGTGTCATATTTTGCCAATTATGGTGGCAGCGGTGAGATGTTTGACATTTTTGGACCAATTTTTGACAATATCTCACAAAAAACTTGGCAATATTTCAAAAAGTAAGAAAAAAATCAAAAATTTGAGAAATGCGTTCCTAGATATTGCCCTCTTAATTCTGAAAAATAAAATAGTTCGAAATGTTTTTTGGATTTTTAGGGCCAAAATTACACATTTTGGTCCAAAATGACATCTCCATCATGTTCAGTATGCAATCCGCTTCTAGAAATATACTTTTATTTGGATAATATCCCTTGCTGAGTTACAGAGCAAAAAAAATCTTTTTTTTTTCCTTAAACAATATCAGAGATACAGACATTCAGAAACGGCTATTTCAGCAAATTTCATGAATTTGTGACATTTTGTGTTTTATAAACGACAAATTGTGCCATATTGTTTGACATTTGTGTGTCAAGATTACATTATAATGACAAAATAGGCCATATTGTGTGACAAAAATTAAGCATAAATGTGTTTTTTATAAATGTCAAAATGGTTCATGTTCATTGACATCTTACGTGTCTCTTTAATGATAAAATGGGTTTCATGTTTCTTCGATTTTGAAATTACGAAGTGGGTAATATTGCGTGACATTTTGTGTTTCTTATTACTTACAAAATGGGTTTTCTGTGTCTTCCATTTTTAAATGACAAAATCGTCCACATTTTTCGACATTTTGCGTGATAAAATGTGTGATATTTAACGATATTTTAGGCGGCTTTCTTGTTTTTCTATTGATAACGCCTTGCCTGATATTTGTGATCTTGGTATTGTTAGATAGGAGAGGACCACACCTATCTGTTTTTATCAAAACTAGTTTCATAGGGGGTTCTATTCTAATAAATCAGGGTTTTTTTGTAACACCCCCCCCCCCCCTTGGTTAGACGTGTTACAACAAAGACTTGGTTGGACGAGAGTTAACCCATTTAGCAATATTACACATGTTTAGGTTAAGACTAATTTGCAAACATAAAGGGTCAGGGGAGCTAACAAGCAAAGATGTATCGTCAGCATGTACATTGTCAGGAAGATCATTAACAAAAATAATAAATAATAATCATCATCATCATCATCATCATCATCATCCTTCGACTTCCGTCGAGATACATGACACACATCTTCGCCAACTATCTTTATTACACATTGCACTTCCTAGTACATTGAAGTTCAAGCCAGTATCTTTACATATGGTATCAGAGTACGTTAAAGGTCTACAGCCTCTTTTTGGACATGGCAATCTCCAAAGAAGGATGTCTGGTATGATTTGGTCCTTGGCACGAAAGCAGTGTCCAGCAAAATGGGCTCTCCTCTGTGCCACGGTTGTAGAGATCGGGGTATATCACCATAAATCTGATGCTTAGTTGGATGTTGTTTCCAGGACATATTTTGGACACGCATTAGTAGCATGGTGTAGGTGCCATCTAAGCGGTCTTGAAGCTCTTTCTTCAAAGTCCATGTTTCTCCGCCGTACAGTAAAATGCTTTCAACACATGCCCTGAAGAATTCAATCTTGTGGGACCCCATTGGAAAGAAGTTTGCTAGAATAGCCAAACTTTATGGGTTATCCTGACATCTCGACATTTTGGTGTTTTGTTTGTTGTATTATTGTAGGTTCTTTAGATTGCTATGTTTGCATAAATGTAAGTCGTTTTGTCGAATAAACATGAAATGAAATGAAATGAAATGAAAAAAATCTTGGTTGCCCTGGTAATATATACACAGTAAATGCTAGGAGTAATTTAATGCCGAGTAGAGTAGGTTGAGTAAGAAAAAAGGACTAACATTTACTCCGAATTGAGTAAAAATCGTTTTTGATGTTACTCAATTGGAATAGTTGAAGTCACTCCATGATATAGATTTAAAATTTGTCAATTGAAAGATTAAAACGTACACGTCGGGTGTCATTTTACTACTTACGGGAGTAAATTTGGGGTATATTTTGTGAATTACCCATGTATTGGACTAAGACTTACTCTTTGGTGTAGTTCGGATTAATCTGCAACAGAGTAGGGCCAGGGAGACACGTGCACAACAAGCAAGATGGCGAAGGAACTCGATGCGGATTGTGAGCAGTGAGTGGGAGCAACGTCTCTCTTCTTGGTTACAGTTTCAAAGGTAATGCTAGAATACTGTAGTTTAATCTTATGGTTTAAAAAAATATATTGTCAGTATATGTGTGTAGGGCCTACATGTAAGCCTAGATATGAATTGTAAAGCTTATATGTCAGGCAGTTCGAGACATCATTTTGCCCCGGGTATTTCGCACGGTAAGCGATGCGTGCGCTTCGTGGCAAATGTAATTTACCACGTTGTAGAAAACGATATCCTTGCATTTGCAGGGAGTGATCAGTTGTTTTTTATTTTCGTTTGTGAGTGATTTAATTTTGAAGCATGACATTTTTTGACGATCAACTACCTCATTCTTGTCAATAAACGTTTTCTGCCCCCTATTTTGATAGTCAAAATATCTTGACTTTTTTCCAATTTCTTGGATACCCTGGTCACATAACCTTGCGGCGAGGTTACGATGTGTTCAACAGACGCTGATCGGACATCGGTCCGACCGGTGTCCTTTAGCCGTAGAGACGCCGGAAGCATCCCGCAAGAATTTAATTCCGAGATAAAATCTTGCGGTTTGTATACGATGTCTTTAATTATGGTCACATAACCACCGATGTCCGACCGGGCATCGCAATCATTCACCGGTGTCATGCCGATGTCATACCGGTGTAATGAAACTGAGTGTCTCCCATTACCAGGAGTCCGGGTCTAATTGAATTACACGGAATTAGTCGCAATCAATTATTTATTGATTGCACATGATATACAAGTACGTTCTACACCTTTGAATAGTAGCTAGGACACTCAGTCACACGGACGCTGTATTTTATTACATCGGCGTTGCGGTTTCTTGCGGCTTATGTAACCAGGGTGTCACTTAGTGCATGTTCACCTTGATTTCCTCAAGACAATAGAAGCAGTTAGTGTTCTTTTAACTGCTGACCGAATTCCCAGGAGGGGTGCTCATGGTTGGTGTCACTGGGAAATTTGCTGATATTTTTGCTACCCATGTTTGCGGATCATCCCTTTAAAGAGACTATCCAAGTTTCCACTTAGAATTGAAAACTTATAGAAATGCTCTAAATAAAGCTTAAAATGTAGTAATCAAAAAAATACAAAATATAACACAGAAATGGCTCAACTTGAGAGAGAATTAATTTGCAATATATCATTCTGTGATGGTGGTGGTAAGACTATCCTGTGTTTTCTAATCCTAAATTTGTACCTCAGATGGATTTACAAGATAAAAAATCAGACAAAGCTCATGGAGATGATTTAATAAATATTAAAAAAAAAAAAATTCATCAAAAATAATTTGTTTGCCCATCACAGGTGTAGAAACAAGATCTTTTAAAGTTTTGAAACTATAAACACTGTGTTCAGTCCTACCCATTTATTGTCCGGGTACCTATATATTTGTATAGTATGTACTTTGTACATGTATCGATCACACATCAAGGTCACGCTTTACTCCGTTGAAGTCAATGGAGGGGGGACGATAAAATGGGTAGGACTGTATCATTCATTACACCGGCGTAAAAATTAAGTAGGTAAACAATTGCAAATCATGGAAAACTACTTGTAGGTTATAAAACATGTTCTATCGATTCATGTGATATATAAAGGCAAAAATAGTGGGAAGAATCTAGGCCAGTCCCTTTAATTATATATTTTTCCCTTACACACAAATTATCACAAGAATGTGAAAAATTATAATTTTGTGAAATTTAAAGATAAGATACCATTGACTTATCAAGTAACAATCTGTCAATTTGTGTTTATTTCTTTGTCCTTAGACTATGGAATTGGCTCTACCAGTTTTGATCTGTTAGACGAAGCCTTACCGAAAGAAATCCTACCAGACAAGAAACAGACTGGAAATTGTACAGAAACTACCAAGCGTATGTTATTATTGATAAAGAAAATCTGCGTATTAAAATAACAAAATGAATTTTGTGATGCAGTAATTATGGGTTTTATCTGCTTCAAATGACCAGCGTCTTATTTATCAATACAGGATTTATGGAAACAGTAGAGATATGCCCATAACATTACTACCAAAAGTCAAACCAAAATCATTTGTGGGCAACCATGCTGTACATAAACGACAAAATGAACCTTTGCAGGATCCCCATGTAAATCAAGCTGCTGATACTTTACATGAATAGGAGGAAGGGGAAAATGTGGAGAAGTGTTAAGGTTAAAGGAACAAATCACACATACTGTATTTGCTTCAAT